>JAQZBX010065915.1:0-16208 GCA_029593785.1 Cabassous unicinctus
CAGAAGGGAGTGGTTGAGAACTTAATACTTGTAATCACATAAGTTGTGAATGACCCCATGTCATCGAAGGAGGGCAGAGGGACCTGGGTCAGAACCTCAGCTGAGGGTAGCAGTGGCAAACACACACTGAAGGAAAGGCGCACCCAGGTAGCACAGGCACCACAGGAAGTAGGTCCCCTCCAAGGTCTCATTTCAGCCTCAGGCCACCCCTGAGAGGTGTCATCTCACACCTGAGTTAATGGGCCCAGAGGTCAGTGCCAGGAGGAGCTCACACAGTGGTCAGGTGACAGTCAGGGCAGTCCAGGAAGGCAAGGGCCACGCCCGCTACCTTGGGCTGAGTACAGTACCGGAAAGGCCTGGAGAGCCTGGCCCCCGCTCCGCCCTCTACCCATGGAGGCAGCCCAGTGGAGCAAGGGAGTCACACACTTCCCCCAATCCTCACCCCCACCCCCGCAAGCATAAGGGAGGACAGTAGGAGGGAGCTGAGGGCCAGGTCAAGGGGAAGGTCCCAGCTATAACCCCGGAGCCCAGGAGTAGCCTTCAGATGTGCACCAGTCAACCATCACCAGCAGGGGCCTGAGGCACTCAGTGGCTGGGCGGAGCTCCTCCTGGCAGGCCCTCCTGGAGTGGAGGGAAAAGGCTGTCCTGCAAAGCCCCGTTCCCCGCTCGCTTCGCTCCAGGAGATTCCCTGGGTGGGGTAGAACCTGCAGCTGTGATCCCGGGTGCCCCTGCACTGTCCTGTCACCCTGCCCAACTCTCTTGTATGTTCATGAGCTTCAGTGGGGGTTGAGAACATATCTTATTCCCCTTTGCAGCCCTAACATTTAGGGCCCCACACAGCAGGGTATGACCCCGAGTTCCTGCAGCTCCTGCCCAGGATCCCAGAGGAACCAGTAAGGGGCAAGGGAGGTTCTGGTGATGCTCCGGGGCAGGCGCTCTGCCTGTCCTCGCTGGCGCCAAGTCTTCTCCTGCTGCAGGAGGACCTGGATTCAGCCAGGGGAACGCGAGGCGGGTGAGCAAGGAAGGGGGAGGCAGGACCCCCTTCTGGGTCACTCACAAGCTGGGACAAGGAAAGGGATCAGGCTGGTTTTCATTGGCTCCGAGGCCTCCCTGAATATCTATCTGGAAGGAGCACGGAAAAAAGGCAGCGCTTGCCTTCGGAGGAGTCTGCTCTGAAGGGGCCACACTGTTATACGAGTTGAGATGCGCTTTCTTTAAAAAGTAAGGATAAATCACTCCTTTGTAGAGCTCCAAGTGGAAGCTGATGGAAGCCTGGGGAAGCTGTCCAAATTTGGGGTGGGAGAAGGCTCCAGGCCTCATCTGCTTCTGCCACTTCAATTTTGGCTGAGACCAATGAGGCCAAGGAAGAAGGACAGGCCCAAAGCCTCAGCAATTAAGGGCAGAGCCTGGTCATTCATTGTTTTACACCCCCATGGGCTGAACTCAAATAAGATCCAATAATGCCCACCCTGAATTGTTCTTCCCAACAAATGACACTGTCCTTGTTTTGAGATTGAGTTCATGAAGCCTGATTCCTACCTCACGTAGGGCGAATCCTGTCCCACGAGGCAAATAAACTTCCGTCAGGCTAGCTGAACCCCGGCTCTAGACACAGCTGATGCTCAAGTGGCTTGCCCAGTCCACATGATTTTGCCACTAATTGCTTAATGTTGTTTCCTGGTAGGAGGTGAGCATAAATATTTGCTCTTTAAGTAGAGAATAGTCAAATTCAGCCCCATTTTTAGCTGTAATTTTTTAAAGACTGAACAATTCCTAGTCCCTTTTGAAACCAAAAGAATCTTTTTAGCAGCAGAATGCACCCATTTGAGGGAGAATTTAGCACATTTGCTACCTGGCTTGTGTAAAATTTCCAGCTTCCCAATAAGAAGGACATGACATAAATTTGTTTTGCAGCTCAAGGCAGGTGCTTCAAACATGCCACTATCCTCCTTGAGCACAGACCCAGTCTTAGCTGTATCTGCTTCGTGCTCTGCTGATCACTGCCAGAGCACTTGAGGAGGATCAATCCCTAATACCCGAGGGCTCGACTGAGTGCACAAATTCAGTGGAACTGCAAACTGAAAGAAGAGCAAAGCACACTGTGCTGTATGGGTTTGTGTGGACAAGATTGGTCTTACGTTTCAGCTGCCCCAGTTTGCGGTCACAGTTTCGTGCCGTGCTGACAGGTATCCACAGTGCCTCATCTCAGGTGGAGTGAGAAGGCCCTTCCACTTTCCATCCTGGTTCTCAGCCTTGGAGAGCAGACAGCACAGTGTGTCTACATGCTGATGGAGGAGAGGATAAACTATCTCAGAGAAAATCCAAATCCCTCCTAGGGAGAAAGGATACTGCTGAAGAAATCTTGGGTCAGGCTTTTTTAACATAGGTCAAACTTTAATCCTGAGGGATTTATCAAAGGGATACTTTATGTTTTAAAAATCTGTATAACAGATATGAAATGGTTCTCATAATTACCATACACATCAATAAAAAGAGAATTTTAATCCAGGGGTAAGGACGGTGGATTGCATAAACTGACAAGAAAAAGAACTAGCACATGTTAATCAATCATAATAATCAAAAGAAATTACTAGCTTATCATTGATAATGATAATTCTCATTGCTACGATTTATTTGGCACTGACTATGCCCCAGGAATTGTTCTAAATTGCTTACACTATCTCATTTAATCCTAATGACTAATTTATAGTGAAGGAACTTGCTCCAAATTCACAGACTAAGGAAATGAAAGTTTAGGGGTATCAAGTAGATTGCCCTAGGTTACACAGCTAGAAAGTAGAAGAAAAAGGATTCCAGACCAGGACTGATTCTGCCCTTCACCTCTACTCACTGCACTCAACATGCCCTTGTGACAACAATCAGGCTAGACATCCTGGACTCAGCCACGGAAGGAGTTTTCCATCTCCTATTAGTAACTCTAATCTGTGCCAGAGATTATCCATTCTGGGATTAAAGCAGATTCCTGAGACCTTCACCCTACCAGCATACCTTCTCTGCAGATAAGATGCCCATCTGGCCAAGATCAAGGTTCCTTTCCCTCTCATCCAAAGCCACTTGAACTTAGACACACCTTTCAGTTGTTACAGGAGTATTTCCTCCAACTTGATCCTTGAGACAGCTATTTCAGAGGTTCCAACTTATTTCCATCTTCAGAGCTTTCCACAAACCCCCCAAAAAGCTTTCAATAAATCCTAAAACCCATCTTGAATGCATTGGACAAAGTCTTTCTGACTCAACGACTTACTTTCATATTTTTTTCTTCTTAAATACACAAAAAACACTGAGCTATTTGCATGGCATTTCTAAATAGTTGATATTTTGTTGTTAGTAAAGAAATTAGAAAAGAAATGCCTGTGCCAAATTCACCTCCATTCTGAAGTGGTTGTTCCTTTCTTTTACTCTGCAGAGCATGTGTAAACTCTCCTTTACCTTGCGCTGTCTTGATTTACAGCTGCCTGGAGACAACCCACCAGCTTTTCTAGATAGAACACTCATTGAAAGCAGGGGATTTGTTCTGCTAATCTTTCTGTCCTTGGAAGCCCTTTGCATACACCAAGTGCTCACAAAATAGTTGTTGAAATGAATTTTACCTTTAACTCATACAAAAGCAAAGCCCAAAGAGAACCTGCCCTGTAGGAATACCAACTCATCCCTGATTTCCCAGGACTTCCCTGGTTTGGGCACTGAAATTTCCATGTTCCAGGAACCCCCTTAGCTTGGGGCAAACAGGGACAGTCAGTCACCCTAACGTCCTCTCTGGCATATGTACACCTACTTAAATGTTAGTTCTCGGGCCCAATCTGAGGGCATACTCCTATGGAAAATTTTTAAAAATTGTACAGACACACCTGGCCTTTTTCAGAAAATGTAAAATGAAATCTAACATGGCAGGTTTAGAGGCATTATTAGGTATAAGGTAAACTTAAAAAGAAAACAAGATGTTTAGCTCTAAAGATATTCCTTTTCTATTTTCTTTTAAAGAGCTTAATAGTTATGTCACAACGATTGAAAGAAATGAGGGGAGGGGTCAAATGACAGTAGAAAGAAGCCAGACTCTCAAAGTGGGCTGTCATCTCTTAGAACAGCAATGTAAGGTGAATTAAACTGTACCTGTGTAATTTTAGCAGCATACTGTGCACATGTTTAAAAAAATCAATTTTTCTTAAGAGCCAAAGGGTTAAGGAGAGGTCACAGGCACAATTGGAGAGCCTAAAAGGCAGATATTATTTTTGAGAGACTATAATAGCCTGGTGATCAGTTCAAGAAAATCACAGTCATTCAAGATGATGTCTTACATGTACTGGCTTCTCTGTAAAATGAATTTACCTTTTCATTATTATTTACTGAGTGAGCCAGTATTTCATTTGTATGGATTTTATCCAGCAACTAGGGAGAAAAAAAAAACATAGGAAATCTAATAAAAAAATAAAGCTGCTGTACAATATTTGGAGTCTGTATCCTGCCTTTTGAGGTCACGTTTCTGTCTTCTTTATGATGTTCATTTTAGAAAATGAAAAAAATGTATACCTATGGAGGTATGTGGTTTATGTTTTCCAAATGACAGCAAATTCAACATGACAAGTGTGGAGACATACTTATAAGGAATGACAGCAATGAAATAGTGGCAAAAATAAAATCACAACCTAACCAGCAGGTTGGCCTCATTGGTTTATCATTTGAGTAAAAATGTAGAATCTTGTCTGCCTGATATAAGCATTTCAGTTCAACCATCTCAGGGTGGCTGGTGGTAATACAGCACAGTTAGATTTGGCATGTGGTGCCATTCCCCATAGAGAAAGTTGAACTTCTAGAAAGCATGTTCACTAGCAAGTCTCCTTTTGAAAGAGATTTTCCCTAAACACCCACCCTTTTCCATTTTTCACCATCCACTGTTAATTCCTGGGGGATTTCACAATCAAACATCTTGTTTATGATGTCACTGCATTATGCTGCCATTCAGTTTGGGCTTTACTAAAAAGACTTTAAAAATTAAAATTTCTTGGGCAATGATTTTCCTACATGTGTACCTCATGGGACTATAGAGTCACTGCAAAGGGCCTATAACTCTATTTTGGATTTTCCCCATCAGTAAATACTAAAAATATAGCTAATTATCACATAAGGGTTCTTAAACTTGTTAACATGAAAACAGGGTCCTCATAGGCTGGGAAACCACCAGTTTAGTGGAAAAGGTATGAGTAGGGAACATAGAATCTAGGTTTTTATCCCATTTCAGACACTAACTACCATTTGGAACTTAAACCATTTGTCTTCTCTATGCCTTAATCTCCACAACTGGTAAATGAGGACAAGTTTGTTTATTGTGAGAATCAAAACAGACCAGAAGGCAAAGCTCACCGAAAAGTGTACAAATGCTCTTCAAAGGAAGTTTTTATGACTTCTCCAGCCTCCTGCCACATTGCTAATATTCATGATCCTGGCATCAAATTAGCAATCTGCATTTCTCAAGAAAATATCAAATCTACCTGGAACCATAATCATGAACCCCTAACTCAGTGATTAGGGGTGTTCATTCCAGCCCCATCCATTATCATCAATACTTGACTACTTTTTGGTTCCCTAACTCGAGTTGTTTTGTGAGTGGTAGACATCATCACTTATAACAACATTCAAATACATGAAGCAGTGTTCCCTTATAATAAATAAAACATCTGGGTATCTGAACCACCCAGATCCAGAGCTGTGGAAGCAGCCCCAAACCTTAAGAGTCCATCAGGTCAGAGAGTCAACAGTCATTTCATCCCCACAAGCCTGCTGGAGTTGAGGTAAAGCTGGGCCAAATGTCACTAGTGTGGGGACGTGGGACAGGTGCCAGCTTGTTTTCCACACCACCTATTGCAAAATCTCCAGGCTCAGTATGCTATTGCTGATTCCCCCTAATTTGAGAACTCAAGCTAAATTCTAAATCTTAGCTGGATCTGAAAATCAAAATTCAAGCTAAAACCAACAATAAAACCTGCAGTAATCCTGAAAAATAGTTTGTCTTTGAAACAAAACAGCACTTGTCCACTTTAATTTAAAGATGAGCTTCAAAAATTCAATATTTAACAAAACTATTTGGAACAGCAGCTCTGTGGTCCATCTTGATGGAAATGAAATAACATTATTGTTTGTATGAAATAACATTAAAATTGAAAAACAAAATGATACTTTAAAAATGAAGTAATTGATTATAACTATGCAGAATGTTTATATATACATTAATAAAGATAGAAGACTGTTTTTGTAAAAAATGATTTAATATTTATTATTTTTGTTATATGTGCTTAAGTTTGGAAAGAAGTCAGAATGGGAGAGAGAGGTACAGAAAGATAACCTTAAATAGAACCAATTTTAAAAACAAGTGGCCCTATGATTCTAACCCATAAAATGCTCTCTTGGAAACCTCTGACATCCTCAGGGTCAAACGTCAATAATTCTGCAGTTATTTCATTATCTAAATCTAACGAGTACCATCCTAGTCCCACGCTCCACCCTCACTTTCATCTTTTTGTTCTTCTTTACACCCAGACCGGAGGCTGCAAGCCATTACAAAACCATAAGTGCAACCCCTCTGGAAATGGAGAAAACCTCCAAAATGTTTGGTCACTTGATGTTATCTCTCGGGAGTGGAGGGACCCAAAGCCAACCAAGAGAGGAGTCGCTGCCATATGTTAATGCTGACCTTCTCTGGAGCAACGTGCTCTTTTTAGCTTCCACACATGTCTAATCACTAGGGAGTTGTCTAGCTACACGAATTTTTCACATTTGTCAGCTAAATCAGCGCTCCAAATGCACAATGCAGCACTTAGAAACATTATGTGAATTTATTAAATTCTCTGGAGGACTTTGGGTCCATAAAGCAGTAAATTGATTACAGGGAACCAAGGCCATAATATTTTCATCAGCAACAAAAGCAGTCATGGTCCCATATTGTCCATGGCATGTGAAGAGAAACTGTTCCTCACTTCACTTAAGCCAGCAGGCCGAGAATCGCACAGCAAACAAGGATAAGGATCTGGGATACACCAACATAATACATCTTTTAATCAGTTTCTTTCAAAATGCCAGCTTTCTGGTATACCAATTAAAGAAAACATGTGAAAAATACAAATGGCCTTTTTCTACTCTGGATTTGCCTACAAATGCTTTATATATTAGCCCCTGAGACCACGGTTGGTCATTGGTTTTACCATGAAATAGCTTATTGACATTGCCATCAAAATGAGAGGCACTAGTAGCAAACCAGGAGGAGATGATGGGTCAGTGTCGAAGACAAAATTTGACACCAAACATCCTTATATGTGGTTTGGTGACCATGTGACTGTCAATAGCCCACCTAAAGAGGAAACGAACAACCCTAACATTTTCTAAGGTACCTAATGTGCCAGAAATTATTATAGGTGCTTTCACAAAGTTTATACTATTTCAAGCTTTGCAACAACCTCATGAGCAAGGAATTAAATGCTTAGAGCAGATAAGTAAATTGCCCAAGATCACACAGGTAGTTAGTGGCTTATTTGGAATCCAAATCAGGACAGTGTGATTCCAAAGACGTCTTTGTTCTATAACCCCACTTAAAATATTTGGCTAAAAGACTTGACTCTGCCAGAGAGTAATTAGACATCTTTCAGCTGCTACATGGGGCAACTTTGACCCTCTCGAGTGTTACTGGATGGAGAGGAGAAGGCAAACCTGGGGGCAATCCTCTTAATGACTTGGCACCAGGGGTGTCATTTAGAGCTTGCTCCTAGAATATGACTTTAGACATTTCACTGTGTCTTTGAACCTTCCGCAGGTATCCTGGAAAAGAATAAGATTATAGGATTAGGTATGCTAAATGATATGTCACTACATTTTGCTAGATATCTAAAATGACCATAGTTCTTTCCTCTCAGTGTTGAAGGGTGGTAATGCCAGGGACATTATCAGAGGGTGGGCAGTTCTTCCTCCTCTTTGGCCTCCAGACTCTAAATAGGGTGCCTGCCTTAGGAAGGAGCGGTCTTGCTACAGGGGAGACCACAGATTTAGAGAGTAAGGGCTCCTTCCCTTCACCACAGTCCTTGGACTGAGCCACTTGACTGAGCTAGAGAGGAAGAGGGAGCAAGGTCTCCATAAGGCCTAAAAACAGCTGAGACAAAAGCTAACCTGCAAGGAAGGGCACTGTTTTATTAATTTGTAGGTTCCCAGTGCTTGGCAGACCACCTGGCACATAGCAGACCCCCAATAAGTGTTTATTAAATTCATTTAAAATATTGAGACAGTTCAGCAGTTTTGTCAAGTTATAAATATCAGAGTAGTAAGTATTCATTTATGAGCTGGTTTTACATAGAGTAATTCACAAGTTTAATTATATTTCGTATGTGTCAATTCACACAGTTAAGCCCAGCACTTCCCAGTTCATCTTAAACCTATATATTCAAACAACTCCTGACCCTATAGCAAAAACTATACACTATATATTATATTGGAAATTTGCCTGACATATGTACCCATCCAGAAAAGACTTTCAAAACTGGAATTGGTCAGCCCCCACCAGGGCATATAATCAACTTGGAATTAGCCATTGTGTTTGTGTATTTCTTTTCCTTCTCCTTATTCTTCCTCTTACTTTCTTGCTTATGGAGGGAAGTGGTAGATATTTTTCCCCTTATTGCTTGTCTGATGCTAAAAATCTTATCAGTCGTTCAGAATCTAATTCATTTTGAGGCTAATGCTGTAAATGATTTACACAGCCCAAAGCCAGAAACCTCTAATGCTCCGTGAAACAGTACCACCTACTGGCAACATTGTCACATTACACCCCTGTGCCCTCAGCCAAACGTGCTGAACTCTCTTCTGTTGGGAAATTTTGACATTAATCCCACAAACAAAGCCAACTAGAAAGACTTGAAATTTCATAGATTTCTTACTCTATTTTACCTTCTTAGAAACATTCCCAGCTCACAAGTGTGGGTTAAAGGGGAGTAGTTTAAAAAAGGGGGGGGGGCGGGGAGGGAGCTGTCTAATCAACATTTTTCTTAGACTATAAAGTTGTGAATGGCAAATTTTCTCCAAGTCTGACACCAGCCTCAAATGGGTCCAAACCAAGCATTTCATGTCTTTGGATTGAACTGGTTCAGTAGTACTGTTGCATGTGTATTACATTTATTTCCATACAAATCATCAAAACTAGCCTTAATTATAATTGTATAAGCTGGCTTGTTGACTGTGAACATTTACTTGTTCCTGATAGAACATTCATTCATTCAACAGATATCTACTGATCACTTACTGTTTTAGTTTCCTAGACTGCTTAAGCAAATACCATGAAATGGGTTGGATTAAACAGTGGGAATTTATTTGCTCATAGTTTTGAGGCCGCAAAAATGTCCAAATCAAGGGATCACCAAAGGTATGCTCTCTCCCCGAAGATTGTGACATTCTGGGGCTGGCTGCTGGGGATCCTTGGTTCCTCTGTCACATGACAAGGTACATGGACACATCTCCTGGTCTCTTCCTTCTCTTCTGAGTTCCATTTTAGCTTCTTGCTTCCTGTGGCTTTCTCTTTGTCTGAACTCATTCCACTTATAAAAGACTCCACAAATAGAATTAAGACACATCCTGACTGGGCTGGGCCACAACCTTAACTGGAATAATCTCATCAAAAGTTCCTACTTACAATGGATTCAAACCCAAAGGAATGGATTATATTTAAGAACATGTTCTGTGGTACATACAGCTTTGAACCACCACACTTATTATGCCACCAGCACTCTGCTAGGATTAGAGATACCACAATGAACACACAGAGCTTATAGCCTAAGAGAAAGAGTAGGCAACCCATACAAAGCCATAAATTTTATAACAGGTGTGGCAATTCGATATTATTTATGAATTCCAAAAAAAGATATTTGAGTATGTTTGTAAACTGCTCTGTTCCTCTGGGCATGATACCCTTTGATTGTATTAGATTCAACTGAAATGTCTTTGACTAAATTATGTTATGATTAGGACTTTGACTCGACCATGTCAGGTGACTCAGTTTGAGTCCCCACCCCCTTTGTGGGCTATTTAAATGGATGCTCAATGAAGAACACAGGAGTAGACACACAGAAAAGATACATAGAGGGAGAGAGACAGCTCCATAGACACTGCAGAGGCCCCGGGAATAGTGATGAGCCATCCACCTGATAATCTACAGCTGACCTTGTGAAGAGAACAGAGCAGCTGAGCCCAGAAAGAAACAAGGCCCAGAAAGATAGAGGAGCCCTATGCCAGCCTACAGCTAATATCAGAAGAAGCTGGACCCACAGAGCCTTAAGAGGAAAGAGGAAAGCTGAACCCTTCGCAGACGTTTTCTGCCACTTGCCTCAACACATGGCAACAGAGTTTGGTAAGGAAGTAACGTTGAACTGGACTCTTTAGGGCCTTGTGACTGTAAGCTTTTACCCCAAATAAATACACTTTATAAAAGCCAACAGATTTCTGGTACTTTGCATCAGAACCCTTTTTGGCTGACTAATACAACAGGGGATACAAGAGATTGTGGAAACATAGAGCAAGGGTGCCAAACCTAGTCTAAGGGGATTCAAGGACAACCTTACAGCAGATACTGTTGGCACCCTACTTATATCTCTTCACACCACAGTGAAAGCCATTACAGCTTCGATAGATAGTTCTAGTCACACTGATGTTTCCTACATCAACACCTGTTTCCTTGAAGACTTTTTGCTAGGCACAGTACAGGCAAGCTAAAGGTGCCAGGTAATTAACACCCCAAAGCAACCCTTAATCAATGAGGATGGGAGGTGATGGATAAATACCCAAGCTTCTTCCCCTCAATGGACAATTCTGAAGTGTATTTTACTGTCTTTAAGGATGTCCCCAGTGGGACATATACAATTAGTATGTTGATAGGACTGTTGTGATTCGAAGAGCTCCATAAATAAACCCCTCTCCCACAAATGTTGTAGGCAATTGAGAAATAAGATGAAAGAATAAGACAGATAGGGGACTAGATATCAAGTGGTTAATACTGGAGAATGTGACATATCTTTAGGTGAGTGGACACCATAATACTCAGCCTCAGAATTAAATTACTTATCTGCTCAGTCACAAGCACCCCTGGATTGAGGCCAGCCTGCTAGAGTCGACACGTGCCCCTGCTACATTAATGGCGAAGAGAATCAGAATAGAATGCAAGCTTCCTGCAGGCAGGATCACTCCCAAGAGAAAAAAGGGAAGAGCCTAGACTATACAGTTGGAGCTTCTCCTTCCACGTTTACCAGTCAAGTAAGTGATTCCTCCTCCATAAAGGAGCAAAGGAGGGGTGACACTGGTGGAGGTCCCTCCACACAGAATAAACATCAAAAATGAGGAGCGCTGTCCCCCGCCACCACTCCTATACCTGTCAACACTTTAACATGGTTTTGCTAGTCCAGTGGTTCTTCCCTCACACCATTCAAAATAATAAATAAAACATAAACTCTTTTCACTTTCACACTCTCAACACTATCCATGTGACATGGGTCCCCAGTCAAGACCTCAGTAATCATATGAACATACAATAATCATTAAATCAATGGTCTTTATGACATTAATATGCAGATGGATTATAACACTGTAGTGCCTGCCTATTAAAAGCACTTAAGACAAGCTTTGGGGTTTTTTTCTGATTTTTCTTTTGGCATTTATTGAATCTATACCATGTGCTAACACCATTAAATGCTTATTTAACCTTCATGAAAACCTTCTGAGGTGAGTACAAGTACTAGCCCCATTACTTATATGAGGAAACTGAGATTTAGAAAGGTTAAGAAAGCTCCTGAAGGTGATACAACTAATAAGAGTAGAGCTGGATTCAAACCTTAGTCAGTCTTATGCCAAAACCCATGCTTTTACCCACTACACTACCCTTTCTCTACAATAATTAAGATAAATGTATTTCTTAAAATGTGTCATTCAATTTGCTTTCAATTAGAAATGTGAGCAGGCAGTGAGTTCTGAAACCAACTAGTCAATAACACAAATTGATTCAAATATCATGCTTCATGATTAATTAGCCCTCAAGCACAGAAACAAATATCATGCTTCATGATTAATTAGCCCTCAAGCACAGAAACCAAACTCTGCTTGGAAGAAAAGGCTAGAAAGAGAAAGAAAACACTGCCATCTTTTTAGGCAAACCACTGCCAATTATCCTCCTATCTGAAATTAATCCCAGCAATACCTCTAGATCTTTTAGGTTCTATTTATCCTTTTTCTCTGTATCAGTAAGGATACTTTTCTTTGGCTTGTTTCTGTGGCTTCAGTTTGCCATAGATACCAGTAGTGAAATACATACAATTCTGTATACTACAGATAGAACATATACACAATTCATACTGCAATTACAGCCCTTTATTACCCAGTATTGTAATTATTGGTTCACATATTGAAGTTCAGAGAAGTCGGTGATATTTCCTAGTACCAAGCATGACACCTGACAAGTATTAGGGCTCAAAATAAGTGTTTATCCATTTAAATGAATTAAATTATTTAATGCCTCTCTCATTTTTTACTCACTAAAATAAGTGTCTCACAGAATTTGTCTCTTTTTCAAAAGTGAAACCCAAAATAGATTAATGCAGGCAAACTGACTTTGAGGTCAGTTTGCATCTTTGTGTTGTTTTTTCTCTTAATTTAAATAGATTGTTGGGCCAAGAGTACGTACTATATCTAGACCTGAGAGGAATGCATATTATACAGAAACTATAGCCTTGGTTTTGAATTCATCAACTCACTGTATCTTTGTCTCCTCTTCGGGAGGGGGTGAGTTTGTGTTGTTGTTGTACTCAGGAAAGTTATATTATTTAGGCTTTTTTGGAATTGAATGGGGAAAAGGATCGGCTGCTGGTGAGCCTGGATTCCTGCCACATGACAGGGCACAATGGCAGCTCTGCTGGTCCCTGCCTTCTCCACTGGGCAACGTTGGTTAAGCCTCTTGTTCTCGTGGCGTTCTCTCTGCTTAGTGGGTTCCTGGTCCCTGAGGCTTTTTTCCTGTGTCTGCAGCTTTTTATCCCTTCATTTACGAAGACTCCAGTAAGAGGATTAAGACCCACTCTGGGTCCCACAATCTAATCAAAGGCCCTTAACTGAAGTAATTTAACCAAAAGGTCCCACCTACCATAGGTTTACATGCACAAGGATGGATTAGCTCTAAGGACATGATCTTCTGGGGTCCACCCAGCTTCAAACTGCCACAACATTTGTTCTATGGGAGAAGTTTACAGGTCCCAACAGCACCAAAGCCCTCATAGACTTTACTTTTACTAGAGAAGTTGTACATTTACGGAAATGACATACAAGCAATAGAGAGTTCCCATATACCATCCTAATATTAACACCTTGCATTAGTGTGATAGATTTGTTACAATTCATGAAAAAGCATTTTTATAATTGTACTATTAACTATAATTGTAATATTAACTACAATATTAATATAATAGGGCTCACTATTTGTGTTATATAGTCCAATGTTTTACGTTTTTTATTTTTATTCTAGTAACATGTATGTAACCTAAAATTTCCTTTTAATCATATTCACATATGTAATTCAGGAATGTTAATTACATTTGCAATGCTGTGCTACCATCACCGCCATTCATTACCAAAACTTTACAATCAACCCAAATAGAAATTCTGTACAACTCAAGCACTAACTCCACATTCCGTACCGCAACCCAGCACCTGGTAAACTATACTTCAGATTCTGACTCCATGGGTTTGTTTATTCTAATCATTTCATATCATATCATATCATTTCATATCAATATTTGCCCTTTGGGTCTGGCTTATCTCCAAGTTTCATCCACATTGTCACATATATCAGAAAGTCATTCCTTTTTCTTTTTTTAGGAGGTACCAGGGATTGAACCCCCGACCTCGGACCTTGTATATGCGAAGCAGGTGCTCAACCACTGAGCTACACCGACTCCCCACTTCATTCCTTTTTATGCTGAATGATATTCCATTGTATGTATATACTACATTTTGTTTCTCTACTCATTGGTTGTTGGACAATTGGGTTGCTTCCATCTTTTGGCAATTGTGAATAATGCCGTTTTGAACATCATTGTACAAATATCACTTCAAGTCCCTGTTTTCAGTTCTTTTGGATATATATAGTAGAGGGATTACCGGATTATATGGTAATAGTGTACTTAGCTTTCTGAACAACTGCCAAAATGTCTTCCAAAGCGGCCACACCATATTACAGTCCCACAAGCAATAAATGAGTGTTCCTATTTCTCCACATCCTCTCCAACACTTATAATTTCCTGTTTTTCTTTTTAATACTACCCATTCTAGTGGATATGAAATGGTATCATAATAAGGTTTTGATTTGCATTTCCCTAACGGCTTATGATATTGAGCATCTTGTCATGTGCTTTTTAGCCATTTGTATATGCTCTTTTGGAGAAATGTCTATTTAAGTCTGCCTTTTTAAATTTGTTTAATTTTAAGTAATTTATTGAAAAGACTATACTTTCTCAGTTGAGTGGACATGGTAGCCTTGTCAAAAATTACTTGGGGATGTGGAGACAGTGGCCACTGGAGGTGCTGAAGGCAGGGAGAGAGAAAAAGAGGTGTAATATGAGGGCATTTTCAGGACTTGGAATTATCTTGAATGACATTGCAATGACAGATACAGGCCATTATATATCCTGCCATAACCTACAGAATTGAGTGGGAGAGAGTGTAAACTACAATGTAAACTATAATTCATCATTAGTGGCAATGCTCCAAAATGTGTTAATCAGTTGCAATGAATGTACCACACTAATGAAAGAAGTTGTTAATGTGGGAAAAAGTGGGAGGTGTGGGGAGTGGGGCATACAGGAATCCCTTATATTTTTTTATGTAACATTTTATGTAATCTAAGTATCTTTTCAAAAATATATTTTTAAAAAATCAATTGGGGAAGCAGATGTGGCTCAAGCAGTTGGGTGACCCCCTACCACACGGGAGGTCCTAGGTTCAGTTCCCAGTGCCTCCTAAAGAAGAAGAGCAAGACAGTGAGCTGAGGTGACGCCTTGGCACAGCAAGCTGATGCAACAAGATGATGCAACGAGATGACAGAATAAGGAGGCACAATGAAGAAACACAATGAGAGACAAAACAAGCAGGGAGCAGGAGTGCCTCAAGCGATTGGGCACCTCCCTCCCACATGGGAGGTCCTGGGTTCAGTTCCTGGTGCCTCCAAAAAAGATGAGCAGACACAGAGAGCACACAATGAACAGACAAAAAGAGCAGACGTGGAGAGCAAACAATGGGTGGGGGGGGGTGAGGAATAAATAAATAATTTTTTTTTTAATTAATTGGCCATAGATGGGATGGTCTATTTCTGAACTCTCAATTCATTCCATTGGTCTATGTATCTATCCTTATGCTAATACCATGCTGTTTGACCACTGTGATTTTGTAATAAGCTTTAAAGTCAGGAAGTGTGAGACCTCCAACTTCATTCTTTTTTCAGGATGATTTTGGCTATTCAGGACCCCTTACCCTTCCAAATAAATTTGATGAATGTTTTTTTTTTTCCATTTCTGCAAAGTCAACAGTTGTTCATGTGTATCTAAGACTATGTCCATTTCATCTAGGTTGTCTGATTTGTTGGCATACAATTGTTCATCATATCTTATTATCCAATTTATTTCGGGGTGCAGTAGTAATGTACCCCTCTCATTTCTGATTTTATTTATTTGTATCTTTTCTCTTTTTTCCTTTGTCAGTTTAGCTAAAGCCTTGTCAATTTTATTGGCCTTTTCAAATAACCAACTTTTGCTTTTGTTAAGGTTCTCTATTGTTTTATCCACCACCACCCCCAAGATGGCTGGCTCCCTTGTCTGTTTGCTCATTTTTGCTCGTTGTTTGCACTCGTTGTCCGCTCATTGTCTGCTCATTGTTTTTTGCTCATTGTCTGCTCATTGTCTGTTTGTTTTTTTCTTTAGGAGGCACCAGGATCCAAACCCGGGACCTCCCATGTGGGAGGCAGGTGCTCAACTGCTTGAGCCACATCCACTCCTTGCTAATTTGTTTTTTGGCTTGTTGTCTGCTCATTGTTTGTTCATTGGCTTGCTCATTGTTTTTGCTAATCATCTGCTCATTGTTTTCTCATCTGCTTGTTGTTTTGCTCATTATCTGCCCGTTGTTTTTTTTTTTTT
>JAQZBX010065916.1:0-16213 GCA_029593785.1 Cabassous unicinctus
GCCAAGGCTGCTTAGCTCAGTTTGGAGAATGGGTAAAAAACTGTTACTGACCTACACCAAATTATTAAAAAAAATTTTTCAAATTGAAATTTTTTCCTAAAAACAATCTGCAGCAATTTACATGTCAGACTATCCATATGTACACAGAATAGTACTCTCATTGATGGCACCAAAGTTTGCACTAAGGGTAGCTAAATTATATTAGTAGCTATCTGAGAGCTTTTTCCTACAAGAGAAAAAGACCAACACACTATTTCCCCATTAATGAGAGACAAGGCCCTACCTAACTCAGCCTCTGTAAATGCCTTTGGACAAAACTCTTAGGCTCTTTTGACCTCAACTTCCTTATAAAAAAAATGAGCTGTTAATCAAGTGGGTTTTAAATATATCTCCCTAGAGTCATGGAGGGTTTAACAGAGACACCTTCGGGACTCCCTCTGGGCTTACAATTTCTATCCCAGCTTCAACCACAACACTATTATCTCGATTATATACTGGCATTCTATACAAGATGTCCTTTATCACATTTCTTTCAAACAGGAGAAACACCCCCCACCACCACCACCCCCAGTTATGAGATTACATCAATATTATGAATCTACAATTGGGAAGCAAAAGAGAAGACTCTGGAGTGTGACTGCTTGGGTTCAAACTCCAGCTCTACCACCTACTACTTTTTGACCTTGGGAAATTTACTTAATTTCCTTAGCTAAAATTTCTGCCTCAGTAAAACAGCTGTTGTGAAGATTAAGTTATATATGTATAAAGCACTTAAAACAGTGTTTAGCACATATGTAAGGGATTGCTATTAAGATAATGTTGATTCTGTAAACCTCTATTTCAATGATCTAAAGCAAAATTGGCTGGAAATATCATTTTAAATGTCAAATCTTCAAAGAAACGTAGCATGGCTGAGCAGCAAATTTATAATTATTAAGGCAAATTAAAACTTATTAAATTATTTGAACACCCTAAATGTAAGTTATCTAAATATCTAGTTTGAGATCAGTGACAAAGCATTCTTTTATAAAATGTCAAACATGTTTAGTTTAACCATACCAGACTAAAAATAATCCAGTCAACTGTCTTCCCCTCTACTCTTACCTAAAAAATTGCTTAAGGAAGTTAGGGCTTTCCTATAAAGGTAAAATAAAAAACCCTTACAGTTTATTTCTTGTGACATAAATTTTGGCTATTCAAAAGGCTTTTATCTCCTGGTCCTCAATTATTGTCAAAGAGAAGGGTCCCTCCTTAGAAGCTGGGTTGGATACCTGTCACTAACCATATTTTCTAAAACAGAACATACTCCTTCTGCTATACAACTCAAATTAGGTGCCCAAAGTAGCTAAAATAGCATTTATCACAGTGAAATACAAAGAACACTATTTTTGAGAAGTAACGTTAATATTTATCACAAGTTTAGCCCCCTTAGGTTATTTAAAGATACCATAATATGAAATAGAAAAAGGCTTGTCCTAAATATTTTCCTTTCTAGTAATTTCTCCTCATGGTTTCACCAAAATTTACATTGCTAGTGCCACTATGATTACTTCCAGTTTTCTTTGTTTCTCCCATCCACTGAGGCTAGAGAACATTATCACACTCTCTAGTTTAAAAATACTTACCCTTGCCCTGACCCTTGACTCCATCACAGAGAAGAGCCCTGGGTTATGAGAGGCAGTGCTTTAAGATGACCATTGTTGCTGCTCCTCACCAGCCCCCCTCCCAGCTCCATGCATATTCTCAGCCTTACTTAACCTGCATGCCAAAGGATCTGAAGGTTCACAATTGGGTCAATATTAGAAAATGCTCTCATGCCTAAGAGTACATTACTTATCAAAATAACTTGTGCCATTTCTGAAATAAAAAGAGTTTCGGTTTCCTTTGTTACCAATCTCTGTAATTTATCCAATTTGTCTATATACTTATTATAATCTGACATTCACATCTTTCCATTCTTTATAATGATGGTTAAACTACATTCCAGTTTATGGATGTTTCATCCATTTTTGTTTTTAAATTAAACATTTAAAAAAATGTTACTGTACTCTGAGGCCAAATGCTATAGCTTAGAATAGTAAAACTGTAGCATTTAAAGATTTCAAATTAACTTAATATTAATGTTATACCAAAATAAAAGGCATCTAGAATGAGTCATTCCTTTGAAGAACTTTTAAGAAAAACAAAACCAAAAAATGACTTACTTGATTGTCTGCAGAAACCTCACTCTGTCATTGATCTCATCTGGGATCTTACTGAGAATTTGTTTAAGTGCTCGTGCCTTTTCATTTAGGTCCTGGAATTCTGGCTCTGGTCGTTCAATTAGATATTCTGATAAAATAAATACATAATAAAAAACTTTATGCAACTCCCTGCCAAATTCAAGTCTAAAGAGTTCCCAACACTGGCCAAACAGTAAGAGGAAAAAATGAAAGGCCAGATAATTAGGAAAGAGAGGTTGCAAAGCAGAACTCACTACAGTTCAAATTATTAGCTCAGTAATAATGTGAGGGCTTCAGAAAATGAAAGACTAAACATTTTCAATTTTAGGTAAATGGAAATTCCAAGAAAAAAGAGGCAGGTGGGTCTTAACCAACTTCATCAGGTCTCTGAAGATACATTTAACAAGGAAACCTTAAATGAAGTAATGATATTCATAATGAATGCAAAGCCGTATCTGTCAATGCAGAATATGCGTATTTAATATAATACCTATATTGAATATAGCCCACTATTGATCCCAAACCCAAAACTTAACCTACCAGAGTCTACAGCACATTCTTAGTAGCTCAGTTAAAAACAAAAAACAACAAGAAAACAAACACAACCACAAAACCACAAAGGCTGGGATCACAGCACAGCAACTTTGGAAAGGAGGTTCATTCTTCAATCGACATGGCAGAGGCAAAATAAATTTACCACTGGAATCAGTGCAGACTTGGAAGCAACTGAATTCTGCCAACTCATCAATATATTCTTGCCTAACGGGCTGCAAATGCTCAAGTCTAGAATAACGATGAGGACTTTCTTATAAAGACGGAAGATATTTTACAGATTCAGTTAAAATATCTACTCCTCCCCCCCCTCCTTTTATGAAATTAAGGGAAATAATACAGCTACATTTCTCTAAATTTGAGGGAAAATGGCTACTGAAACTAAGTGAAATCCATTTCTAACTATTAAACAAATGCAAAAAAATGCAAAAAGAAGAAATGAAGGATAGTTTTTTTATCTTGCTCTTCCATATCTATACTTAAAAATGAAAAGTATACAATATTAGACTGAAGTGAAATTTTAAAAACTCTCACATTACTTTCAAACTGTGGTTTGCTTTAAAGTTAACACAAAACAGCTATTCCATAGATCTTATTTTTTAGTGAAGACCAGAACTCCTCAAACATCCTAACTAATGGGGGGAAAAAAAGGAAAACATGCAACATAAACAAATGCTTTACTTCAAATAAAAATGTGACAAACCTAAAACAAAAAGCAAGAACCACACTTCTATTTTGTATAAATTTGCTTTCATGAAACACCATCATCAAAAATAATAAGATGGCAAGGACAAAAGAAAGATTCTTTTGCTAAATGAAAATAATTTGGAGGAAAGTGTTTTTCAATTTTTGTAGGAAAATTTAAAAAAGCTCTTTTGATACCTTCTACATCATCAGCTGCCATACGAAGGAGAGACTCTGTGAAGTTAACTTCTACACTTTTTTTCTCTAAAATTTTCATAATGATGTCTTGTGTGAGACCCGGATTTTCTTTTTCAGCCTATTAAAAAAGAGAGAGCTAGTTTTGAAATGTCGAAACTACACAAGCATTTCAAAGCTAAAACTGATTGTATTAGAACTTGAGAATAACTTAGACTGATAAACATTTAAGGGCAGAAATCTTGCTAAAACATGTATCATAATGACATTCATTTATATTTTAACTTTTTACTAGTCATTGCTCCATGTTTCATTTGAACCTAAGAAAAATGTTTCCTACTTCCACTTTCTACCCTCTTGTAACCAAAATAATAATATAAAAGGAAATAAGATTATGTATTTTTGGTAATTCATCACTCTTTTCATTAGTATAAATATAATGAGTATTTTTAGCTTTTCCTTTCTTAGCTAGTACTTCAAGATCAAGAAACAACTGATCTCTCCAGCATTTTGTAGATTTTTTAAATTTAAATGAATGGAATGCCAGTAAAACAAAAAACAAAAAACAAAAACAAAACAGGATTTTTTTTACAGGTTTTATTGAAGTCATATAATCTCTTCACTACGTTCTCACACAATGATTTTTATTTCCTATTTTATATTTGTAGCAAGAATATTTCCTTCACTAGCTTTCAGAACATCATTAATCCTTTTAATACCTTCTGAGCTTTTTTCACTAATGAGTTTGTGTTGGTTCTATGTTACTTAAACTCCCTAAGGCACTAAAATCTTCTAGACATTTCAAGACTGAACATAAAGAGTTCTGAGTTTTCCAAAGTTAATTATCAGACTTTGGTTCTCTCCATTAATTTTGACCCATTTTTTTTTTTTTTTAATTTTATAATCATATTCTAAGCTAGTTTCCTTTAGGATGCTTGCCAATTTTAATCATTGAAGACTTAATTTATGATCTTTATCAGAAAATCTATTTGCTTCTTTATGTGTCAAGCACATTCAGTCTCTGCCTCTTCAAGTTCACTCTGATATCAATGCAGATACAGCTTTCTTCTATTCCTACTGCTCTTTCTATTATAACACCTTGTTTCTCATTAGATTTCAAGTATCAAAAAGTAAAAGGTTGTGGAATGAAATAGGAAAAGAAAATATACACATTTATCTCAATCCTGGGATCACTTTGCTGTCAAGTGCTATTCTGGAAATCACACTGATATATGATTAATAACAAAAGAGTATGCTACTATAAATTCCATTTCTTTTACAACCTGTTTTGATTTTTCCTTCCAAGGATACAGTTAAGAAGATTCTATTAAGAAACAAAACCAGAGTTGCCTTTTAAAGGAAAATTGTATAAATATGGTTTAAAAAGATGGCAATAGTATTAATTTGGAAAACTACTGCAAAATTACATATAGTACACACTATTTAAATAGTGGTAACTCAGTGATTTATCTTCCTGCTCTAAGTAATAAATCTACCTACATAATGGATTATCTTGGGGGTGGGGAGCATTAAGTGCTTGCCGGGAATGCCAGCAGAAAAACATCTTTTTGATTAAATTTTAATTAGGTGCTGAAAGGATTAAAATGCTGAATGCTTGAGAGGAATGTTTTCAGTACCAAGTTGATCTGGAGTCTCAGGATAGCTGGAGCATTACAGAAGTCTCACAGTGCTGTTTATTACATAGTTAGGGTCAAACAAATGAATAAGTACTTATATACTAATAACCTAGCAATTGTTAAAAGAAAAAACACATAAATTGAAAGAAAAATTATTTTATTCAATTCTTAAATAACTGTAATTAGGTATTAATGGAATGGGTGTGCCATTTGGGCACTGTACAATTTCTTACTCCTTGGAATCATATTGTACTCTACGACCCTCATTTCCTGTTGCACATTGATTTTCTTGCAGTACTTGCTTTTAATCAAAACGACCACCAGAAGTCCAGTTTCACAAACAGTTTTAACTTGTATAAAACTTAACTGACTTTGTCTAAAATTTAACCCCCCCCCAAAAAGCTATTGATGGGAACACACATAGAAATAAATAAAAAGTAAATTTCCTGGGCATTTAATAAAAATTAAATGCATATGTATTTGGGGAAGGGGTGGGGGTGGGAAGTTTAATACTAAAGAATGTACCCAGTATGTACAACAGACTCTGGAGTAGCACTGTCCAGTACAAATGTAAAGCAAGCAACAAACATGAGTCATTTATGTAATTTAAAACTTTCTAGTGGTCATGTTAAAAAAAATAAAACAGGTGAAATTAATTTAATAATATATCTAAAATATCATCATTTCAACATGTTATCATTATAAAATAATTATTACTGAGGTGTTTTACATTCCTTTTTATTGTACTGTCTTCAAAATCTGGTGTACTTGCAGCAAATCTCAATTCAAACTAGACATATTTTAAGTACTTAACAGCAACACATGGCTAGTGGTTACTGATTGGACAGCTCAGGTCTACACAATGAAAAATTCATTTCAAGTCACTTAACTGTATATTCTCAAGGTATCCTTAATCTATCATACATTGAGATCTTATTTTCCCATTCAAAAATATTTTTTACACTTATGCCCTGTACTTAGAAAATAGGAAGAACACCTTTTTGAATTATAATTTTACGAATAAATTTTTAGCAATTCAAATAATAGTAAAAGAATTCAATAATATACTCTAAATTTAGCTAAAGAGAAAACACTGAAGAAGTCAGTTTCAAAAGTCTGAAGTGATGAAAAGATGAATGCTAAGAAAACAGCATTTGTTCCAGTTCATTGTTTGGAAGCATTTTAAAGCTGTGCAGCATACAACTATGACAGGCATAGAGAGGTGGAAAAAGTTTTTCATTTAAAAGAAATAAACCGGCAATTATACATGGTACTTAGATTTATGTATAACATACATTTTAATCACCATAATAAATTATTTGTTTTCTCACCTTAATGAAAGCTGCTCTCAGTGTCTGAGCTGCAGACAGATTTACTCGTTCTAGCTGCAATAAAAATTTAAAATCATTAATATCAAGCTTCTTGAAAAAAGTACATTTCTCATTTGCCATTCCATAGTAATCACAATAATACTCATTTAATTAACAAAAAACTATTAATGATTCTATATCACCATAATTCTTCAGATAGACAAGTTACCTAAAATTTTCATTAGAGACCAAGAAAAATTAAGTTAGATATAGCAATTCTTTATTCCTTTTTTGTAAAAATGTAAGATGTACTTTACTTTAAAACTAAGTTTAAGATAGGAACGGAATGCAAGTTAATACCACCCTAAATCCCTATAGAAAGAATAAACATATTTACTTGAATTATTGAAAATTGGGAGAGTTCACAAACTCCCAATGCTCTGTTGCCACAGCTATAGATTTGTCATACATAGCAAACATGTGTAATGAATATAAAATGATCAACAAAAGGAAAACATTTATTATTTGAATTCTTTCTCTATTTACCATCTTACTCCTTTTTAATTGCTTGTGAATCTCTCCGTCAGGGATTAAACTAAAATTAATCTATTTTATTAATTAGTAAATAGCTTCTATAAAAAGTTTGTTTGATACTCAAATGGGATAGCCTGGATCATCTGTGGATTTCAGAGATTCTTATATTTGTCCTCTATTTCATAAGGATTAAGAATTGGTTGCCTAATATAAATCAAACCTTTAATCCAAATGCTTTTAAAGTCTAGTAAATATGTGAGGCTTACAGTTTCAAAAGATAAATATCCTTATTATATACTTTATATGATTCATTTTTCAGAAAACCAAAGAAGGCATACAATTTTATAAAAATAGCCCCATTTGTAGCAGACTTAACCGCCAGGCTTAAATTACCACTAGCTTCAGTCAGACTGATACTTCTTAAATCCGTGAAGATTGGGCTAGTTAACACAATAAAACTCACAGTATAATATTTTTTATTTAGGACATTAAATTTTGGAAAAAAGTATAACCTTTATAGATTTCTATGCAAGTGAAATACTTCTACAAAAATCTTATGAACATATATTAAACAATAAATATTCCTTTTAATCCCTTGAGGCAATGAAAGTCTAAATTTTATTTTATAAACAGCACTAATATAAACACATCTATGGACTCTGGATCTCCAACACTTTAAAATCAATTTATTTCCTAAATAAGACAGTTAGAAATGCCAAGAACCTTATCTCCCTGTAAGTTATTCACCTTAAGTATAAGGCAAAGGCAATAAAACCTGCCAAAATAAAATAATTTATCTCCAAACAACAACAAAAAACAATGGCCATTAACTTAGTATTTAACTTAGCTTTTACAAATCTTGTAAAATCTAACATAGCCTTAGTAGGTAAAAGGGAAGGCACAGGAATCTTGGGAGGCAAATATAGCAAGTAACTATAAAAGGAATTTATGAAATTAAATCAAATTATGTTTCCAAAAATAAAAGTATTTTCTGCTTCCACTTAATTCATTTAATTATAAAGAATATTTAAGATTAAAAAAAAAACAAACAAACCAATACAGCTGATCTGATCTCAAGTTCTTGTGTAAGGGAAGGAACAGATAGGATGAATGTTTCCACCTGATATGAACCTATTTCTTTATTTGGGTTTACACCACTCTGACCTCTTTCAACAAGTCAAAGGTCCAAGTCAGATGTGTGCCATCAAGTATCATCAGCCTTATTAACTCATTCTGGACTTTCCTGCCTGGAGTGGGTTTTCAAAAAGGGTCAAGGCAAGTAAGAGAGGACCAGAATCAGTGAAGAACTGATAAAATCATCCCAGACACACATAAACATCTCAAGATTAAGTTTACATATGTGTACCTTAGAAAAGAAAGTCTTTCTTTTTACATATGTGTACCTTAGAAAAGAAAGGAAAGTCACAGAAAGGTAAAACACAAACGCTTAATAAAAGCTGAAATATCTCAGATTTCTGCTGAGAGTCATTCTGGAATACATTATATATCCACACATCTTGCAATACACCCAAAAGGCTTTCTTATTTATATGTTCTCCACACTGTCTAGGTCAGTGCCAGGCACATAAATGTTTTGAATTGAACTTACTCTCTCAACCACAGTTTATCTAAATCCTTCTTGAATCTATTTATAATTGCAGACTGTACTACTTAAGTAGCAAGATATGCCTTTATCTGCCCTATTGAAAAGTGCTTCTCAAACTTCTGACTTTGAATTATGTTTTAAATTTTCAAAAAACCTTTTATTGTGGTTCAAATACATATAACATAAATTTTACCATTTTAAAGTGTATAAATGAATGGAATTAAATATATTTATAATGTCATGCAGCCATCTATCTAGTTCCAGAACTTTTTCATCAGTCATTTTTAACCCATGTTTAAGCCATTGTCATAAGGTTTTCTTAAAAATTTTATACCATATATAACTTAATATTCTGTCTTTTAACTACATTCAAATATATTATTCAATGCAGTTAATTTCATTTACAAATGTTGTGCTATCATCACACTACCCATTACCAAAACTTTCCCACCATCCCAAATAGAAACCCTGTACATTTTAAGCCTTAACTCCCTATTTCTTACCTCCACACTGTCCCCTGGAAACCTGTATTCTAGATTCTGACTCTATGAGTTTGCTTATTCTGATTATTTTATATCAGTGAGAGCATACCATATTTGCCCTTTTGTGTCTGGCTTATTTCACTTCACATGATATCCTTGAGGTTCATCCATGTTGACGCATGTATCAGAATTTCATTCTTTTTTATGGCTGAGTAATATTCCATTGAGTGTACATATCACATTTTGTTTAACCATTCATGGGTCGATGGGCACTTGGGTTGCTTCCATCTTGTGGCGAATAATGTCGTTATGAACGTTAGTGTGCATACCTCATTGTGGTTTTGATTTTGCATTTCCCCAATTGTGCTTTTTTGGCCATTTGTATAGCTTCTTTGGAGCAATGTCTATCCAAGTTTTTTGCCCAATTTTCAACAGGGTTATTTGTTTTTGTTGTTAAGTTGAAGGATTTCTTTATATATTCTTGTTATTCCTGTTACTCAACCCTTCTTGGATATGTGGTTTCCAATTATTCTCTCCCATTGGGAAGAATGTCATTTTACTTTCATGATAAGTACTTTGAGGCACAACAATTTTGATGAGGTTCCATTTATCTATTTTTTCTTTTGTTGCTTGTGCATCCTGAAGATGCTGTAATTAAGCTTTGATAATAAAATCATGTTCATCTTACCTGTGCCTTTCATGACTGTATCAGCTTCTGATTGAAATTCTAGTAACAGCTATTATTTACTAAGTACCCATTATGGATCAGATATTTTACATATAGAGTATCTGCAATCTTCGCAATAAATCTCTAATCAGCTATCATCATGCCATTTTACAGAGGAAGGTACTCAGTTTACATACATTTACCCACTACACAGCTGCTAAGTACACACAATATCTTTCTGGCACCAAAATCTGTGCCGTCACCACTAATGCTAACCTGCTTCCCTGTCCTCATTGCTTCCCAGAGGCTACCCCATCACTCAACCTCTTCAACTACTTGAGAACCAGCAAGGCTCTCTAGAGATACAAAAAAAATAGAATATAATCCTGCACATAGAGAAGTTCACTCTATTTAAGTAGCTACTTGGATACTGGTGGGATCACTGTCAGCTGAAGTAGAAAGGAAATTATAAAAAGATGGGATTTGCACAGGCCTTTGAAGAGTGTAGCCTCTTAAAATTATCTTCTTTGGAAGTTCTCCCACTTACATGTTTCTTAAGGCTTGAAAACAAATAGAAGCATAAAGATATTTCCACTATTTTCACTAATTACATCCAGCACTTCACTGACCTTTTGGGATTAAGTCTTTGGCTAGGGTGTCTTTAATGAACCCATGCAACAATTTTTTTGGTAGTAACTGATAGCTCTTACACCATATTTTGGGTCTGACTGAGGGGGAAGGCACATATGATTACACCTTGCATTCATGGTTATCTGGAAGGGGAGAGGCACGGTTTGGGCCCCAGTCACATAAGACTTCCATATCACCTGTAAAAAAAAATGAGGGAAAAGGAAAGAATCAGAGTGAGAGAAAATGGTACACAGTAAGTTCATCTCACTGAAGAGAAGAAAAAGTGCCTGAGGAAGCACAATGGGAGGGAACTAATTGCTTGGGTGATCCTAACATTAGGTCTCATCCTCACCCCATGTTCTGCCTACTCTGTTTTGTGAGCTTCTGCAACGTATTCTCAAAAGCTTTTGAGAGCACTTCCTATCAACTGCAAACCTAACAAATTTACACTCATTTTGAATCATTTGTAAAAAATGTTTTAAAATCTTACACATAATACTGAAATTCCATTGAGAGCTCATTTATTACATTACTCCTTCCAGTTCATTCTATGTCTAATTTTTTAGCATCAGGCCAGTTTCCTAAACCCATAATTAAACAAACAAACAAAAAATATCATTTTACTCTTTGGATGCTCAAGTATAAAAGAGTATTCATAAGTCTTCTGAAAAAATATTTAAGGTCAAAATAATTAGGTTAATTTATTTACTTCCTCAAAATTAGGCATGATTTTCACATGTTTACCCCTCTTTCCCCTGCAAAGATTACTGATCCTAATTTTCTAAAAGGAATAAAACTAGGCTAAGTTACTAGAAAAAAAACTCTATTCACTAATATATACTAATCACAGTATATCTCTTGTGATTCAAATGAATGAAGTGATAAAGGCAAAAAATAAACATGCTAGAATAGCAGAAGTAGACAGAATCAAGAGGCCACCTATTAGCTCTTATGCCAACACAAAGAAATCAAATGCAATCAGTTGTGTATAGCAAGATCAATCAACACTTCTCAAAGAATCAGTTCCTGGGGTTGCTAAGCTGTCTGCAAAAAAAGGTCAGCAAAGTTACTTAACAAGTATAAAATATTCCATCAAAACATTGCCTACAAGTACACAAAACATTATGTATGATCACAGTTTTATAGAAAATGCCTTTGAAAAACTCAGTAATAATACTAGCTAATAATTATATAGCATTTACCTCACACCTGATACTATTCTAAGCGGTTTACAATATATATATATTTATTTCAAAGTCTTTAGCATTAGGTATATTACCATTTATCCCCATTTTACAGTTAAGGAAAAATAAGACAAGATTTATAGCCTAGTAAATGACAGAGCAGTAATTCAAAGCCAAAACGTTGAATATGATCACCTCCGGAATTTCACTGCCTGACCTTGAAACATACTACAAAGCTACAGTGGTCAAAACAGCATGGTACTGGCATAAAGACAGACACATCAATCAGTGGAAGAGAACTGAGAGTCCAGAAATAAACCCTCACCTCTATGGCAAACTGGTTTTTGACAAACCTACCAAATCCATGTTGACGGGACAAAACAGTCTCTTCAACAAATATTGCTGGGAGAACTAGATAGTCATAACCAAAAGAATGAAAAAGACCCCTATCTTACTCCCTATAAAAGAAATCAACTCAAAATGGATCAAAGACCTAAATATAAAGCCAGGACCATAAATGTAGGGAAACATCTTAAAGACCTTGTGGTAAGTGGTGGTTTCTTGGAACTTACACCCAAAGCACACGCAACAAAAGAAAACATAGATAAATGGGACCTCCTCAAAATTAAACTCTTTTGCATAATCACAGGACTTTGTCAAAAGGGTGACAAGGCAGCCAACTCAATGGGAGAAAATATTTGGAAATCACATGTCTGATAAGGATTTAATATCTATGATATATAAAGAGATGCTGCAACTCAACAAAAAGACAAACGACCCGATTAAAAAATGGGCAAAATACTTGAATAGACATTTGTCCCAAGAAGAAATACAAATGGCAAAAAAACACATGAAAAAATGTTCAACATCACTAGAAATTAGGGAAATGCAAATCAAAGCTACAATGATGTCATTTCACACCTGTTAGAATGGCCACTATTAAAAAGAGAACAAGTGTTGGAGAGGATGTGGAGTGATAGGAACACTTAATCACTGTTGGTGCTAATATAGAATGGTACAGCCACTGTAGAAGAATGTTTGGCAGTTCCTAAAGAAGTTGAATATAGATTTGCCATGTGACCCGGCAATACCATTACTGGGTCTATACCCAGGAGAACCGAGAGCAGTGACACAGACATCTGCACACCAATGTTCACAGCAGCATTATTCATGATTGCCATAAAGTGGAAACAACCCAGGTGTCCATCAACTGATGAATGGATAAACAAACTGTTGTATATACATGATGGAGTATTATTCAACTCTAAGAAGAAATGAAGTCATGAAACATACAACATGGATGAACCTGGAGTACATTATGTTGCATGAAGCAAGCCAGACACAAAATGACAAATACTATATGATTGCGCTACTATGAAATAAATGTATTGTGTAATCTCATGGAGTTACTAACTTCAACATGGGTCATCAGAAAATAGAAAGCTCAAGGTTAACTTGTACAGAATTGATAAAAAGGATGTGTGTTAATCTTTGGAAGTGAATAGAAAGGTGAAAGCCTAACATGATGTTTGTAAGTAGCAGTATTATTATGTGGGTATGAAAGTGGTTTAAAGGGAAAGCCTAAGGTCATGTATACTACTAAAAGGAAAGCTAAAAAAATGTAACATGGAAATTTACAGCATAGCAAACCACATGTGAAATATGAATATGGGTAAAATTGCATATATAAGACCGTTTTTCTTTGAAGCTGAACAAACGTTTGTTAATACTACAAGTCAGACACCCCAAAAAAACACATTATGCTAAGTGAAAGAAACCAGACAGAAAGTACTACATATTGTGATTCCATTTATATAAAATGTAAATATAAATCAATTTATAAAGGTGAATTTAGATTAGTGGTTATGTAGGGCTGGGGAAAGAATGCCAAGGGGTGTGGAGTCAGGTCCCAGACCACAGCAATAAATATTACAATAAAACAAGTCACACAAATTTTTTGGTTTCCCAGTGCATACAAACGCTATGTTTATATTATACTTTAGTCTATTAAACGTGTAATAGCATTAAACCTTAAAAAAAAAAAAAATCACATACTTTAATTTAAAAATAATTTATTGTTGAAAAAAAAAACGCTATCACCTGAGTCTTCAGTTAGTCGTAATCTTTTTGCTGGGGAAGATCTTCCCTCAATGTTGATGGCTGTTGACTGATCAAGGCTGTGGTTGCTGAAGGTTGGGGTGGCTGTGTCAATTTATTTAAAAAGTCAACAATGAAGTCTGATCATTGATTGACTCCTTCTTTCACAAAATATTTCTCTGTAGCACGAGATGCTATTTGACAGCATTTTACCCACAGTAGAACTTTCAAAGTTGGAGTCAATCCTCTCAAACCCTCGCCTGCTTTATCAATTAGGTTTATATAACATTCCAAATCCTTTCTTGTCATTTCAATAATATTCACAACCATTGTTACCAGGAATAAACTGCATCTCCATCTCACGAAACCACTTTCTTTGCTCATTCATAAGAAGCAATTCCTCACCCATTAAGGTTTTATCATGAGATTATAGCAATTTAGTCACATTTTTAGACTCCAATTTTAATTCTTTTGCTATTTCCAACATTCTGCAGTTACTTCCTCCACTGAAGTCTTAAACTCCTCAAAATCATCCATGAGGGTTGGAATCAACTTCTTTCAAACTCCTGTTAATGATGGTATTTTGACCTCCTCCCATGAATCACAAATATTCATAATGGCATCTAGAATGGTGAATCCTTTCCAGAAGGTTTTCAATTGACTGCCCAGATCCATAGAGGAATCTATCTATGGCAGCTATAACTTTACGAAATGTATGAAAACAACATTCATCTCATTGTACATCTCCATCAGAGTTCTTGGGTGACCAGGTGCATTGTCAGTGAGCAGTAATATTTTGAAGGGAATTTTTTTTTTCCTGAGCAGTGGTCTCAACAGTGGGCTTAAAATACTCAGTAAACGATGTTGTAAACAGATGTGCTGTCATTCAGACTTTGTTGTTCCATTTCTAGAGCACAGGCAGAGTAGAGTTAACATCATTCTTAAGGGCCCTAGGATTTTCGGAATGGTAAATGAGCACTGGCTTCAACTTGACGTCTCCAGTTGCATTAGCCCCTATCAAAAGTGAGCCTATCCTTTGAAGCTTTTCAAGGCAGGCATTGGCTTCTCCTCTCCAGCTATGAAAGTCCTAGATGACATCTTCTTCCAATAGAAGGCTGTTTCATCTACACTGAAAATCTGTTGCCATCTTCATCAATTATTTTAGCTATATCTTCTGGGTAACTTGTTGCTTCACCTTGCACTTTGATGTTATAGAGATGGCTTCTTTCCTAAAACCTCATGAACCAACCCCTGCTAGCTTCAAACTTTTCTTCTGCAGCTTCCTCACCTCTCTCAGTTGTCAGAGAATTGAAGAGAGTTAGAACCTTGCTATGGATTAGGCTTAAGGGAATGTAGTGTTCTATACAGACTGCTAAAATTTTCTCCATATCAGTAATAAGGCCATTTCCTGTTCTTATCATTCACAAGTTCACTGGAATAGCACTTTTAATTTCCTTCAAGAACATTTCCTTTGCATTCACAACTTGGCTAACTGTTTGGTGCAACAGGGCTAATTTTTGGATTATCTTGGCTTTCGATATGCCTTCCTCACTAAACTTCATCATTTTTAGCTTTTGATTTTCAAGTGAGAGATATGTGACTCTTCCTTTCACTTGAACACTTAGAAGTCATTATTTAATTGACCTGACTTTAGTATTTTTGCATCTCAGGGAATAGGGAGGCCTGAGGAGAGGGAGATGGGGAATCGCCAGTCGGGATTAAAGTCAGAATACAAACATTTGTCAATAAAGTTAATCGTCCTATATGGGCGTGGTTCATGGCACCCCAAAACAATTACAATAATAACATTTAAGATCACTGATCACGGGTCACCATAACAGAAAAAAATGGAATATCTTCAAAGTGCTATAAAAAGTATGCCTGTACTTATTGGAAAAAAACAAGAGTTTCATATTCTGCCAAGAGTTGGCAGAAAAAGCTGTTTCAGATGCTCTGAATGCAAAAATACAAATTACTTATTCAAAAGTACTGTTTTCATGTGATTCATTAAGAAACAAGCATTAAACCCATGGTCATCCAAAAATTCTTATTTGGTTGCAAAATTGTTTTTCATTTCTGTTTCAAAATATGACACGCAATTCTGTCAGCAATTATATTTCACCTAAAATTAATTCCTCTAAAAGGATGTTGTAAAGAAGACACATGGATTATCTTTACTTGCAATGTAGAACTGAAGCATACATTTCTCTTCCTTCCTATACAAAGAATCAGTAAAAATAATGTAATTACATGAGTACCTGATGTAAGACTTGGCATGACATTTATTCTGTAATGCAGCCAGGAGATCTATTTCACAGTACATTTATAACACATGCAATATATACTTGTACTCTGAATTCTGCAGCAGCTGATTAAACAAGAAGGCTACTTCTTCTCAGCTGCCATGGCATAAC
>JAQZBX010065917.1:0-16208 GCA_029593785.1 Cabassous unicinctus
AAGAAGAAAAATTATGTGATCCTCTCAATTGATGCAGAGAGGGCATTTGACAAAATACAGCACCCTTTCTTGATAAACATACTCAAAAAGATAGGAATAGAAGGAAACTTTCTCAATATGGTAAAGTGCATATATGAAAAACCTTCAGCTAGCATAGTACCCAATGGTGAAAGACTGAAAGCTTTCCCGCTGAGATTAGGAACAAGAGAAGGACGCTCACTGTCACCACTGTCTTTCAATATTTGCTAGAGGTTCTAGCTGGAGCAATTAGGCAAGATAAGGAAATAAAAGGTACTCAAATACAAAAGGAAGTAAAACATTCACTCTTCACTGGTGATATGATCCTATATCTAGAATCTCCTGATAAATCCTCAACAAAGCTGCAAGAACTAATAGACAAGTTCTGCAAAGTTTGCAGGGTACAAGATTAATACGCAAAAATTAATAGTGTTTCTATACATGACTTATGTGCAAACTGAGGAGGAAATCAGAAGAAATATTCCATTTATGATAGCAACTAAAACAATCAAATATTTAGGAATAAACTTAATTGAGCACAGAAAGGAACTGTATTCAGAAAACTATAAAACATTGCTAAAAGGAACTGAAGAAGACTTATATAAATGGAAGAACATTCTGTGTTCATGGATTGGAAGACTAAATATCGTAAAGATGTCAATTCTAACCCAAACTGATTTACAGATTCAATGCAAAACCAATAAAAATCCCAACAGCCTTTTTGCAGAAGTGAAAAGCAATTATCAAATTTATTTGGAAGGTTCAATGTACCTGAATAGCCAAAAAGATCTTAAAAAAGAAGAATGAACTTGGAGGACTCTCACTTCTAAACTTTAAAGTATATTATTTAGCTACAGTGGTAAAAACAGCTTGATACTGGCCTAAAGACAGACACAATGACCAATGGAACTGAATCAAGACCTCAGAAACAGACCCTCACTTCTACAGTCAAGTGATTTTCAACAAGGCAGTCAAGCCCTCCCAGCTGGGCCAGAAGAGTCTATTCAACAAATGGTGCTGGGAGAACTGGATATCTATATCCAAAAGAAAGAAAGAAGACCCCTATCCTGCACCTTATATAAAAATTAATTCAAAATGGATCAAGGACCAAAATATAAAAACAACAACCATAAAACTCCTGAAGAAAATGTAAGAAAACATCTTCAAGATCTATAGCAGGCAGTAGTTTCTTAAACCTTACACCTAAAGCACGAGCAACAAAAGAAAAAAATAGATAAATGGGACCTCCTCAAAATTAAACACTTTTGCACGTCAAAGGACTTTGTGAGAAGTGTGAAAAGGCAGCCAACTCAATGGGAGAAAATATCTGGCAATCACATATCCAATAAGGGTTTTATATCTACAAAGAGATCATATAACCCAACAACAACAACAAAAAAAAATACCCAATTAAAAAATGGGCAAAAGATTTGAAAAGATAATTTTCCAAAGAAGAAATACAAATGGCAAAGAAATACATGAAAAAACATTCAATATCAATAGCAATTAGGGAAATACAAATCAAAATTACAATGAGATATCATTTCACACCTATTAGACTGGCTGCTATTAAAAAGTCAGAAATCTGTAAATGTTGGAAAGGATGTGGAGAGATAGGAATGCTTATTCACTGTTTGTGGGAATGTAGAATGGTACAGCCACTATGGAGAACTGTTCGGCAGTTCTTAGGGAAGTTAAATATAGATTTGCCATGTGACCTGGCAATACCATTACTAGGTATATATCCAGAAGAACTGAAAGCAGAGACACAAACAGACATCTGCACACTGATGTTCATAACAGCATTATTCACTTTTCCCAAAAGTTGGAAACAACCCAGGTATAGCAGTTTGATATGGCTTATGAATTCCAAAAATAGATACGGATTATGTTTGTAAACTGGTCTGTACTTGGGTGTGATTAAATTATGATTAGGGCTTTGATTGGGCCACATCAGTAGGATGTTGAGTCCCTGCCCACAGATAAAATTACACGACAGAGCAGAGGAACTAGTTGGAGTTTTGATGTTGGAGTTTTGATGTTGAAGTTTTTAAGCTGAAGCCCTGGGAAGTAAGCACACAGAGGATCTTGGTTGCAGAAAAAGAAACCAGTAGTTCACCTGACAGTTCACAACTGGCCTTGTGTAGAGAACAAAGCAGCTAGCCTGGAGAGAATCGAGCCCCAGCCTAGAGAGCCTGACCATGGAGACTTAAGAGGAAGAGGAAGGTTCAACATCTGCAGTCATTTTGCTCCAACACATGGCAACAGACTTTGGTGAGGGAAGTAACTTATACTTTATGGCCTGGTAACTGTAAGCTTCTACCCCAAATAAATACCCTTTATAAAAGCCAACAGATTTCTGGTATTTTGCATCAGCACCCCTTTGGCTGACTAATACACCAGGTGTCCATCAACTGATGAATGGATAAACAAATTGTAGTGTTTACACACAATGGAATAATATGTGGTGGTAAGAAGAAATGAAGTTGTGAAGCATATGACAACATGTATGAACCTGGAGGACATTATGTTGAGTGAAGCAAGCCAGACATAAAAGGACAAATATTGTATGATTGTGTTATTATGAACTAAACATAGTATGTAAATCTATGGCGTTACTAATTAGAATATAGCTCAACAGAAAATAGGAGAGTAGAGAATGGAAAGCTAAGGGTTAATCTGTGCCGAATTGTTAAAAAGTTTGTTTGTAAATTTTTGAAATGAATAGAAATGGTTAAAGCATATTGTTGTGTTTGTAACCAGCAGTGCTATTGTATGGGTATGCCAATGGTTGAAAAGGAAAGTCTCTGGTTATGTATATTTCTAGAAGGAAAGCTAAAAACTGTAACATGGGACTATATAAGATAGCTAAACCTCATGTAAAACATGAATATGGGTGATATGGCATCTATAAGACTGTTTACAAAATATAAATACAAATATACCAGAAAGAAGGAAAAAGAATAGCAGCTATGTTTGGTAGCCAAGGCAGAAAGAGATTGAGAGGTTTTGAGTTTTGTGTTTGTCTTTTGTTTATTATTATTACTAGAATAATGAAAGTGCTCTGGGTGTGATTGGGGTGATGATTGTACAAACGTGATTTATACTGAATACCATTGATTGTACTCTTTGGATGGATTTATGCTTTATTAATATGTATCAATAAAATTGAAAAAAATGTTTAAGAAAAGAAAAACATGAATGTATTAAATAAATTAGAGAGACAGAAATGAAATAGCAGCTATGTGTGGCAGGGGAAGCTTAAAGTGAAGGAAAAAGAAAGGTAGGAGGCCATTTGGAAAAGAAGCAGTAAGACCGTTTGGAGAAAAACCTCTCCATAATAATCTTTTTTTGGTAGATTCTCTTTGGTTTAGCCCTTAACTCTTTCCCAAGGGTCAAACCCTTGGCTGTTCCTTCTCCGTAGCTTCATGCTCTCTCTTTGAGATCTCGTCTTCAGGCTTCAGCCTCATCCCCCACACAGATCATTCCAATTCTTTTTTTTCAGCCTTGACTTCCCTAAAATATAGACCCCCCCCCACCCCCAGGTAAAGATGACACTTTGAATCCATGCATTTGCTCTCCTCTTTCCCAAGACCACATTAAAGTGTGAGTAAATAAATTAAAACAGCCTAAAGACATAACAAAGTATAATGAAGAATGACCATCATGAGTCAAAGATCATAAATTCTTGGAACATGGAAACTGGTGAAAGTGCCTTACACCTGATAAAGTGGAACCAAAAACATACCAGGCTTGAATACCTGCAAATCAGGGCTAGTGACCAAAGAGTCACGAAAATACCATAAAAATGAAAAAAACATTTACAAAAGAAAAAGGTTCAACTACTTCTCATTAGCAACAATTAAGATGTTGGAGAATACAGATTAGGGAGGCTTTCAAAGTTCTGAGTGAATAAAATTTTGAATTGAGAATTATAGTCTTAGTCAAACTTTCAGTCAATTGAGACTTAAAATAGAATAATTTCTCCATATGTGGTAACTGGAAAACTTAATTATGATTAAGTTACTTGAGGACATATTCCAGGAAAATAATGCTGAAAAACAATAAAGGAAAAGATAGAGGATGTAAAAATGGTGAATTAATTCAGGCATCAAATAAAAAGAAATTACAGTATGAATGCTGTATAGCAGGCCTCTAAAAATTTGGTAAAAATTAAGTGGTTCAGTGGGCTCTAAGAATAATGTCTTCAAGAATGGTATGCATTTTTAAGAACTAGACAGAATAACTAGGAAGCTAGCTATTAGGGATATTATAAAGAGAGCATATGTTAATTCTCTCAAAAAGAAAAAGGAGACAATTATCCTCAAAACTGTATATGAAAATTATGTTTCAAATATGAAGTAAGCAAATATGAGGCTTGACTTATCCTTGAAAGATAGTTCTTTTGATCTTGATGCTAGGAACATTCTCCTTTGAATGTCAGAAAGGTGGTGTTAGAACAGAGAAGAAAATGTACCGTGATTGTATTACTTGGTAATGAACAATATAAATCATTATTAATAATAATATAAACACTCTTTATGGACTTTCAACTTTATAATCAATCTACAAGCAATGTATGGGAGATAGATTACAAAACAGAATGTGAATTTTATTAGCCTTGACAATGTAAAAAAGTAAATTTATACTGATAGAAGGTATGCGAAGGAATGGAAGTGTAGAAATTCAAATAACTGTTAACAAAAGACAACCCTCCTTCCCTACCAATATCAGAGAGAGAAAGCCCAGTTATTAGTGAATAAACATCAGAGATTTCCATGCATGTAAAGAAAGCACGGATATGTCTACAAAGTCTGGACAGAATTCCACACAAATTTATACAGAAAAGTAGAAAAGAAAACAATGAGAAGTTCTCATCTCTTTGAGAGACAAGAGGACTTAACCTTGTGATTTTCTCTTGTATAACTTGAGGAACTGCAAAGTTAATCTTGGGGTATATGCTCACAATTCTAAGAGTCAGAAGACCTGCAGGCTTACACTGTAAGACCAAATGTGTCTACTTCTAATCTGGTCCATTGTGTTTGTGAGGAGATACCCTAAGAAGAAGAGGGTGGGGAAGCAATCTCCTCCCTTTTCTTTATGAAACCAGGAAGATGTGATCATCTTACCCTTACAACTTGAAAGCTTGATCACTTTACCCTTACATAGCATCATCTTATAACATGAGTAGCCAAAAAATGAAGCTCATGGTTGATGGAATATAATTGAAATTTAAGTGTATTGCACTATAATACAATATAGGTTGCAAAGGCACAGATACTAAAAATAATGGCATAACTAGAAAAATTGAGGAAGGGTGGTGAGAGTAGTGTGAAATAAATCCTCTTCATAGCTGAAAATCAATGGAAATGACCTAAATGGGATAAACTAAGAAATAGCTGTGTACTCATATTATTTAGCAGTATGAAGGTAAACTACAGAGGAACTAAACACAGGAATTCTAAGAGGTGATAACTTTTAGGAACATGATTGAGATGGACAAAGATGGAGCTGTTTCTTATGATCACTTCTGTTGTTTTTGAATTTTTAACAATGTGAATATAAAACATGGTCATTTTAAAAAAGAAACATTTGAAAAATTTAAAAGCTAATTCTCCTTGGTATAACAAGTGAAAAATACAAATATATTGTGGCTTTGAAACTTTAGTTTTCCAATTAATTAAGGATTTCTTATAGCTCTTGAGGTATTTTAGTGATTCTTAGATGAAGACACCCTTAGATCCTTTTTAGATATTTTTGTTAAATATCTTAATGATCACTGAAGTACTCGTTGATATTCTGAAACACAAGGTACTTTTTGTTTTGCTGTATAGTTTGAAATTACGTTACTTGCTTTTTCAGTAGTACAATATCTAAAATAGAAGATCTAGACAAAATTCTGATTAAATGTATCTCTGTATATGTATTCTTATGAATTGTGAAAATGATAGTTTATATGGAGAAAGAATGAGTTTTGAATTATCTTTATTCTTATAAGTGAGGCAGACACTGGGAAAAAGAGAGAGAGAGAATGAATAAAGAGAACTTTCAGTTGAAATATTTTCTAGCCAATGAAAAATGGAAGGTCATTGCCTGTGCTTGAAGAAAGTAAAAGTAAGTTATTCTATCAGCGATGACTATATATAATCTCCATCTACCTTCTCTCTTCTCTCTCGCTGTATCTCTCTAGCCATCTATCCACAACGGGTGCACACACTTTTATCCTTTTAGTTACCATAAAAAATCTACTCTTATAATTGATGTTGAAGAACATTTCTAAAAACAATTAATAATGTGTTATGCTATTTCTGCCTCTTTTTAATGCAAAATTTCACATAGTTTATCAATGTCTGACTCTGTCAGACATACTTTAACAAATATATAATATGGAAAAGTTGTCTGGCTCAGTCTTCTAAGAAACCAAGGAGGAAATAGCTAACGATTTTCTCTAATTTGCAGCTGGTTTCAAATTCATCATACATCTATGGTTTTAATATTTCCTAGCATTTAATTGCCAGTCACTATATTTTTGAGAGGAGACAACTTTGGACAAGATTTAATTAATGCAATGAACATACAAACCTACTCTGGGAAGATAGTACTTTTTAATCCTGTGGTGAGCCAAAGTATGTACATTTAATCTTTGCTCCCAAGTCGTTTATACTCCTCAGGTAGTAAGACATACATTTAACTATAATGAAGTATAGAATGCAATAAATTTTGGAATAAAATGAAAAATTTAGTACTGCAGATACAAGGAGCATTGAGAAGTGAGCCAGAGCTTGATGAGGGATTTGGGGAAACTTTCTGGGGAAGATAGCACTTGACAGAGCCTTTATGAATACAATCAGGAATTGGCGAGGGAGATATTCTGGCAGAATAAATAGTATGTGAATAAAAGCATAGAGAAAGGGAAATAAATGTTTTTGGGGAAGTGATCACTCTATAATACTTTGTTTAGCTATAGGAAAGAGTGTGAGTTAACTAGAAGCAAGACTTGATCACTAAGCTTAAGTGAGCTTGTGAAGGGCCTTTAAGTCCAGCAACTTGGACTTTTTAAACCACGCAATAGAAAGCAACTTCAGGTTTTTGAATAGAAGAGTGACTTGAAAGGAAGGGAAAGGGATAGCAGTGGAGAAGAATCAGAGTGGAAGAGCAGACAGACTAAAGTAATACATAGTTGACGTTTCTACTCATTTTACTTACTGCTCTTTGTTTTCCTCCTAAATCCATGCCAGGAAAACAGGTGTCATGTTTGATCTGACCTGACCTCTCTGTACCTTTAAAATGTGCTAATGGAGACAAAAGAAAAGCATAACCAATATTGCTGTCTGCACGTGAGCAATATCTTCTGATTTTACCTCAGTTTCTTTTCTCTTTGTGTGTATATGTTATTGCTTATTTTTTTCACTCCTTTTTGTTTAATTATTTTTATATCAATCTTACAAATGACTCAGCTAACACAAGATAATAACTACAATATAACAATAAATCTGCTTTTATCACTGGTTATACTTGTGCCTTATTTTTGTTCATTCCTGTCTTGAGGGATTTGGGTCAATGCTCTGACTGCTTCAGGCTGAGAAGGGACATAGATATTATGGGGCAGAGGGATGGGATTGTTTTGCTTGCCGCTGAAGAACCTCCTTGTTTTGGGGCTGGGGCTGGTCATCATCATCGTTTTGCTAGTTGTCCAGGGCAGGCCTGAAGAACTAGAGAATGGGAGGTGGCCGCATACCTGCTGGGTTTTAGGGCTCAACTGGCACAGGAACAATCTGTAGGCTTTAAATCTCTGAGAAATATACTTAACAAGGAAATTGAAAACTATAGGTTCAAATAAAAGAAGGAAAAGAATCATGATTAGGGTACTTATAAAAGAGTATAACTATGTTATAATGGGGAAGTAGTTTTTCATATATTCCCAGATAGGGCCTGCCGAGGAGGTGTTGATTTCGTGATGCAGCCTGGCTTGCCTATGATGTCCGGATGTCCCTAGGGCCCTCAGGAGCACTCTTGCTGGAGGCTTTGTTTACTGTGGCAGTTTGTGATATCTGGCCGAGACCTGCATAAGGGAAACCTCCAGAATGACCTCCCGACTCTCTTTGAAATCTCTTAGCCATAAAAACTCTGTATTCTGTTCTCTTTTTAAGCATCACTGCAGGAGAGACCAGCCCCACAAACACATGATGTTCCTCCTTGCCTACTTATTTGTTTCAGTAAAACCATATCCTCCTTAGCTTGCTACTTACTTATCATATTACCTGGTCAGGCCCTGAAAGAATCCTGGGTAAAACACAGTCTGATCTGTAGCCAATGGAATAAATACAGAGTTAAGAATTAATCTTTGTTTTGTACAGTTAGAAAATCATGCAGTCAAATTCAATTACAGAAAAATACTTAAGAGGGGGATTGACAGTATTTTATTTCCCTAATTCATGTATTAATCTTTAGGGACAATTGGTATGCTAATCCATTATTTACTATTTTACTGCAATAACATTATTCTTTGCAAAGTAGATGAGAAAGAGGATCAGAAATTGCATTTTATTAGAATCGCTCACAACTGCACTAGTGACTAACTGATTTTTGATTAAGGATCTGTCACTATTCTATTATCAGCATTTAGGATTGGCCCTTAGAATCATATTAGATTAAAACTTGAGAAATAAGTTTTCAGGTCAGAAGCACTTTTTGAGAAACATCAGTCAGTTACTTTAAACTGATTATTTTGGCATACATTTTCAAAGTGGTAGATCTAATAGGATTATTGAACAGGGAATTGAATGCTTTTTCATTTTTTAAAAAAGTGCCATTAAAAGTTATGATTTTCCAGATGATTTTTTATTTCCTTTGCATCTAAGTTGATGCTTTCTGTGAAAATAATTTGTGGCTCAGCATTTGCTTTGTAGGTTATTAATAAGCTCGGAAAGTTTGGCATAAAAATAAAACTGTATTTCTTTAAAAGATATAATTGAATTTCTATTTCTATTTTCTTTTTAAAGAACTTAAGGTATGTGATAAATTATAATGATTTCATGGTGCTAATTAAATATCTGTAATAAAGACAACAAGTTGAGCAAGTTAGTTTAAAAGGCATTTCTGTTACATATTATCCTTATGAGAAATGCTGCCACTTGTTACAACATCTAATTTACCATGTAATATGGCATAATATAATGGGGACTGTTTTTGGAAAAAAGCTGAATGGCATTATTATAGCAAGTTATGAGTTATATCATGCTTTGACGATATGAACCCTGAGAGCTATAATAGCAAGGTTTTAGTGTATTAATGATAACAGCAAAGCATATTAGTGAACTTAAATCAGCCAAATTATTGGTATTTTGAGGTTTAACTGAAGCCATGATGTATGTGTTTATGTATGTTAAATATGAATTTTTGAATATTTATATATTTGAATACATTTAATAAAAATTTTCCCTCCCTCCCTCCCTTCCTTCTTTCTTTCCAATGCCTACTGGGCTTTTGATTGGACTTGAGATCTTTACCATATTGAAACATCCAATCCATGAATATTGTATATCTTTGCATGTGTTTAGGCCTCTTGATATCCTTTATGAGGATGTTCTGTAGAGCTGTGCATATTTTGTTAGATTTATACTGAAATCTTTTTTTTCCCTTAATTAGAGAAGGTGTGGGTTTACAGAACAATCATGTATGAAACACAGTATTTCCATACATCACTTCATCATCAACACCTTGCATTAGTGTGCAACAATTGTTACAATTGAGGATACCACATTTTTATTAATTAAAGTCCATGGTTTAACTCAGGGTTCACTGTGTAGTGTAGTTCCATGGATTTTTTACAAAAATTATTCTGTTACCATATATACAATCTAACATTTTCCCCTTTAATCATATTCAGATATATATTTTAACGCTTTTAATTGCATTCACAATGTTATACTACCATCACCACCCACATTATCAAAACATTTCTATCATTCCAAATAGGAACACTGTACATTTTAAGCTTTAACTTCCCATTTACTATTCCCCACCCAGTCCTCTGGTAACCTATATTCTAAATTCTGACTCTATGAGTTAGCTTATTCTGTTTCAAATCAGTGACATCATACAATGTTTGTTCTTTTGTGTCTGGCTTATTTCATTCAACATGATGGCTTCCAGGTTCATCCATGTTGTCACATGTCTCAGGACTTCATTCCCTTTTATGGCTGAATAATATCCCACTGTTTGTATGTGCTGCATTTTGTTTATCCATTCATCAGTTGATTGACACTTGGGTTGCTTCCAAGTGTTGTCAAAGTGTTTTAATGGGACTAGTTCAAGAACAATGGACATGAAGCTGTGGTTTGAACACATCTTTTGGCAATTACGAATAATGCTGCTGTGAACATCAGTGTGCAAGTATCTGTTTGAATCCCTGCTTCAGTTCTTTTTGATATATACCTAGAAGTGAAATTGCCAGGTCATATGGCAATTCTATACTAAGCTTTCTGAGGAACCACCAAATAGTCTTCCACAGAAGCTGTACCATTTTGCAATTGCCACCAGCAATGAATGAGTGTTCCTATTACTCCACATCTTTTCCAACACTTGTCATCTTCTGTTTTATTAATAGCAGCCATTCTAAAGGGTGTGAAATGGTATCTCGTTTTGGTTTTGATTTGCATTTCCCCAGTGGCTAATGATGTTAAGCATCTTTTCATGTGCTTTCTGGTCATTTGTTTATCTTCTTTGGAGAGATGTCTGTTCAAGTCTTTTGTGCACTTTTTAAATGGGCTATTTGACTTTTTGTTGTTAAGTTGAAGGATTTCTTTATATATTCTGGATGTTAATACTTTATTGCTAGGATTTCCAAATACTTTCTCCCATTGTGTAGGCTGTCATCTTATTTCATGATGAAATCTTTTGAGGTGCAAACGTTTTTAATTTTGATAAGGTCCCATTATCTATTTTTTCTTTTATGGATTGTGCTTTGTGTGTAAAATCTAAGAAACCATTGCCTAAAACAAGGTCTTGATGATACTTCCCTACATTTTCTGATCAGAATTTGATAGTTCTAGCTCTTATATTAAGGTCCTTCATCCATTTTAAGTTGATTTTTGTATATGATGTGAGGTAGGGGTCCTCCTTTTTTTATTATTATTTTTAAATAAATGGAGATCCAGTTTTCCTAGCATCATTAGTTGACATGACTGTCCTTTCCCAATTGAGTGGTCTTTGCAATGTTGTCAAAAAGCAGTTGGCCATAAATATGAGGCTTGATTTCTGAGCACTCAATCTATTCCATTGGTCTATATGTCTGTCCTTGCGCCACTACCATGCTGTTTTGATTACAATGGCTGTGTAATAAGTTTTAATATCAGAAAATGTGAGTGTTCCAACTTCATTCTTCTTTTTCAAGGTGGCTTAGCTATTCAGGGCACCCTACCCTTCCATATAAATTTGGTGATTGGCTTTCAATTTCTGCAAAGAATATTTTTGGAATTTTGATTGGGATTGCATTGAATTTATAAGTTCCTTTGGCTAGTATTGACATCTTAACATTATTTAGTTTTTCAATCCATGAATATGGCATGTCCTTCCTTTTATTTAGGTTTTCTTTACATTTTTTTTAAAGCAATGTTTAGTAGATTTCTGTGTAATAGTCCTTAACATTCTTAGTTAGATTTATTCCTAGATTTTTTATTCTTTTAGTTGCTATTGGGAATGGAATTATTATTTTTTTCTTCTTCCAATTATTCATTGCTAGTGTATAGATACACTACTGATTTTACAGTGTTAACAATTTATTCAAATTATAATGAGAAATCCTAGAAGGGTTTTACACAGAGGATTATGATAGTCTTATATCTGTTTTTGAAAGATTACACTGGGTTGTTGTATGAAGATGGGAATGTAGGGAAGACAAGGGAGGAAGTAGAGATGTCAGTAACCCATAAGATGCTTTGTGTAAAAAAGGAAAGTGTGTCCATTTCCTAAGTCACTTTCTTTCATCTGTCAAAAAATTATACTATACATATTTTGTTGGAATAAGACACTTTACTTCCATTTGCAGGAAAATTTTCGTAGTAAATAAGCAATTTTACAACAGTGTCATTTATAAGAATGAGACCTCTTTGTGTGTGCAGTAATCCACTAACAAACTGTACATAGAAGCACCAAAAGTAAGCAAGGAGACCAATTGAGAGGCTACTGCATTTATCCAAGGAAGGGGAGATGGAGTTTTGATCTCTATATCCTAATCCCTAATGGAAAAGGAGAGAAAAGGACATAAAGTTGATTGGCTTTGGGGGATAAATAGAAAATCCAAGATTAGTCTTAAGTTATAGATGTGATTCACTGAAATGGAAAAGAAAGGAAGGCCTTTGCTCTTACCTTTTTTGTTGGTGGTGATAGTGGTTTTGGTGATAGTGATAGTAGTAATATAGGAGGAGGAGGGATCCATGGTTATTGGATATTTAGAATATGCAACAGACAATATAATTTGCCATATATATCAGTGCTATTGAATATTGACATGGATAAGGTAGAGTCACAGTCCTGAAGGACCTTGCATGCCTGCTGATAGGAAGTTTAGAACTGTAACAAATCATTCTTTACAGTGCTCCAGGGTATTTGCACAAAGAGAATTGGAACATAACCTATATACTTGTGTATTTAACATTCCAAATTTTGACTATCTGTGTGCTGATATAGTTACTTAAACTTGGTTGATGAACAAATTGGCAAGCAGGTACTGTGAAGCTGATAATCTCATAGTAACTGTGAAAAGTAAGTGGTAGTATTTTTCTTTTACTGATAAGGAAATTGAGGGAATTGTTTGTTATTTTGTTAGTCCAAACTAGAAAATCATATAATCTAGAAGATCTTTAGTATTATCCAAGAGATTTTGGTGCTGCCTGAGAAATAAATGATGGAACTTGTGCTTCTAAATACTTTGACAAGGAATTGGCGGTGAAAAGGGGCGTGGGTGAAAAATTCCTGTTTTCATGTGTAATGATGAGTACATTATAGTAAATAATACACTAGCCCAGTGGGATTCCATCAGGGTCGGATTTCAAAAACAGAAGTCACTGATGAAATCTCCAGATCCCTGCAAAGATGTTTCTGGGAATACTGAGACCTGGTTTTGTTTAGTATACAAGGAATTTTAATACACAATTGGGAAATGTTTTCCACTGTGAGGAAGAGTTTAGATGATCAAATAAATCAGTCATGGAAAACACATGTCTATGGGTTGTCAAAACAGATTTTATAATTTACCAGCAGTGTAGTCACCCTCACCTTGAATTCCCCAGAAGGATTTTTGCACACTTATAAGAAGATATATTGTCACTGCAAAAATAAAGTAAAAAGTTTCTTTTATAGGGAATGATAATTTGTTCATCCAAATATAAAATTTAAAGTATTATTTTAAGTACTAAATACCTGATAAAACTCTCTGGCAGTATGCTTAAAACCTTAGTGAGGAAAGAGGAAGTATAGACAGAAAGTAGCCTGCCCTTCTTTTTTTTACTTGCCAAAGATTGTGGGGACAGTTCTAAAAATATCAATAAAAACACTTAGTTTTTAAATGCATTCATATTAAACTGAGAATTTTTAGTTTGAGCTGTGTGACATCTTTAAGGATATGGATATCAAATCCTATAGGGACTATTTTAAAACTTAGAGATGTTAAACCACAGAAACTAATACTTCATAGAATCTTAAGAATTATTTTGACCAACTCTTCCTTTTAAAAGATGAAGAAACTAAGAGCTTAACTCAGCATTGGGGCTAGTGTGCCTGTACCTTGTCCAATGATCTATAATATTGAGAGCAAGGATTTTAAAGTAAATCCATTGATTTAGAATTTAAAATTGCCCCTGAACTTTGTTTATATAAAACTCAAAAATACATTAGCCATATGAGAAAAGATTATGAAGTTGGACTTCATTAAAATTAGGAACTCCCTTCATGAAAAGGCACCTAATAGTGCCTCTTAATGGAGGCAAATACACATCCGAAGAAGATATTTGTGATTCATATATCTGACAAAGGGGTCGTATACAGAATATGTAAAGACTGCCTTCAAATCAATAATAAGACAGGCAAACACAATGGAAAAGAATAGACAAACGACTTCAATAGTCACTTCACAGAAAAGCATTTCCAAATGGAAAATAGTGGGAAAAACACACCACTGTAAGCTATGGACTATAGATAGCGGCAATATTATGATTTTCTTTCATCATTTGTAACAAAGGCATCACAATATTGTAAGGTATTGGTAGTGGAGTGATGTATGGAAATTCTGTGTGGTATGCGCGATTGTTTTGTTAACTCACAACTCAATTAAGAAAAAAAAGATGCCTGGTATCATTAGTCATCAGTGAAATGCAAATTAAACCTAGTACAATACTACCCATTAGAAATGCTGAGCATTCAAAACTCTCAAATGGTGGGTAGTTGTATAAATTGGTACTACGATTTTAGAAAATTATTTGGCAACTACTCATATGCTTTCCCTATAACTCAGCAGTCCTACTCCTCTGTATGCATATCTCCACCAAAAGATATGTTCAAGTATGTTCATTCTAGCTTTATTCATAACAACCTAAATGTCTATTGACTGAAGAAATAATAAATAAGTCATAGTATATTCATACAAAGGTATAATACACAACAAAGAAAAACAAACACAGAAAACCCCCAGCCAACTACTGGATGACTCTCATAGACATAATTTTGAGTGAAAGAAGTCCACACAGAAGACTACATAGTGTATGATCTCATTTGTATGAAATTCAATAATTGTCATATGGAATCTATGGGAATAGGAATCATTATAATTGATACCTCTGGAGGAAGGGATATTTTCTAGGAAAGGACACTAGAAAGTTTTAAACATCTTGGTCTGAGTGGTGGTTGCATGGGTATATACCTGTGTAAAATTCATTGATCTGTACATGTAATACATGTACTCTTTACTTTATGTATGTTATACCTTAATAAAAGAAAAAAAAAAAACTGCACTGATAGGGTTAAGTCACCTTTTCAAATCAAAGACCGCAATAGAATATATAAATAAAATTTGGGGATTTGAGAATCATTAGGATTTCATAAACAAAAGACCTCACTTCACTTATTTATTTTTCAAAAGACTTCACTTTAAAAAAGGTAAGAGAAGAAAGGAAAGATGCTCTACTCCTGGCAAACTTTCTGCCCTAATTCGAGAAAAGCCTCTAGTGAGGTCCAAACTATGAAACACCAAGCTGATAGAAATTCCAGCCATGGGAAAAGCTTAATGACCACTACAAACTAGCTATTGGGTTATTTGGGCAACAGCAACTGTTAAATTCCATGTCTCTATTTTTTACGAGTGAATGAATATCACAACTATATCTTAATAAAACTATGATGAAGACTTTTTGCTTTAAGATTGTAAATAGTAGGTTAGGTTAAAGAGTTAATTACACATGGTGTCTATATTAGGATAAATGTATAAATCTTGCATATTGAGTTTTTAAAAAGTAGGGTAGAAAAGGAAATGTATCTCTCTTCCCTTATATCTATTTCAAGGATAAAAGTGACAGAAAAAGAGAGTTTTGCTTGGCAGTGTGCTGTACTTTTCAGAGAGAAAGCAAAATATAATGCTGAGAACACATGGGAATAATGGCAATATTATTAGGCTATTTCCCGGAATGCTACTATTTTTATTTTATTTTATTTTTTACTTCTTTTAATTAAGCCATCTTATCGTTTCCTTTAGGCTTATTCCAAAAAATAGGAAACAAAAAACGCAGAAACCCCAGCAGTTTATCAGAGTGCTAGTAGGTATGTATTTCTCCTCCACTTACTGAAACATCTGCAATAGCATTTCTGTAGTTTTAAAATGTAGTTTAATGACACTTCCTTATGATAGATATTTAACATAATGTGCACTTAGATTTTTATTCCCTCCTGCTTCCTACTTGATTCTTTCAAAATTCAAGTAATTTGCCTCAAATTGGTTGTTGAGATTTAACTTTGAATTTTCTATAGGTTTCTAAATTCTGTCTGTGAAATAATTAAAAATGCTTTATTTTTAATATAATTTATCAAAATTATGTAATATATAAACACATTGCCCTAAATACTCTAACCTTGCATATAAAGCTACCCAGCCTCTTTCTATCCACTTCTGTTGTTTTTTGAAATAATGATATAATTTTGGA
>JAQZBX010065918.1:0-16208 GCA_029593785.1 Cabassous unicinctus
AAGTTAGCTATTATATTACAAGATTTCTATAAGTAAAAGGGTCTATTCATAAACAAGTGCCACATTTAAAAAATATTGCAATCTTAGTTTTATAATACATTAACAGTGGAATGAATTGTTTGTAGCTATGATGTAGGAACTTTTAAATATCTTGTAGGGCTAGTCATTCCTCATGCTACTACCCTCCAAACCCTCTGCCCCCAACCAATTTTCTTAAGCTTTACTTGTTTATTTTTCCATAGGAACTTTAGAATTATCTTGCCTTGTTAAAAAATTATATTCATATATTCCAATGCGATCATGTAAAATATATAGCATTATTATCTTTATATAGAGGTTTCTTTAAATGGCTGTGTAGTACTGATTCTGTGGTAGGGAGATGTTAAAATTTATTTGTTTTTCTCATTATTGATTTACCTCCAACATTCCTTGGTGTGTAACCCTGGCCAAATTGACTGATTCTTTCTCCCTTAATTCTTATTTTGTAAAGTAGTTGTACTTATACTATCTATCTAGGAGTTTTTAAAAAATTTAATGACTGAGTTATTACATGAGATTTACTTATCGCTGTTATTAGAACGTATTTAATAAATATTAAATACATAGAAAATACTTGATAAATGCTAGCAGTGTTATTTTTTTTATTTTCTAAATTAGTTCATAGTTGACTCCACATAACTGAAAATGGATCTGTATTACCTGAGAATAGTCTCATCCTTCATTGACCAATGGTTCATTTATGCATTCAGTATATATTTCATGTCTATTGTAGGCCAGGCACTGTGTGTTAGGTGCTGGCGTTTCTCTCATAGCCCTGTCAATTTGCCATTTTACTCCCAGTCCCCTGGGACTAAAACTCCCTATACCTTACAGAAGAGCCTCTAAACTTTAAACTGTGAACTCATTAAAAAAATTTTTTTTTCATTTCTCACTTAAACATGTATATTAATTTCCATTTTTATAATAGATTGGTTTTGTCAAGCCTCCAAACCAGTGTTTCTCAATGATTTTTATTATCACACTCTTAAGGAGCTTTTTTTAGACATTTTTTTCCCTAATTGGCACCTACTGACATTTTAATACCACAGATATACTATATGTTTATGTATTGTCTGTCTGTGCTTTAAAGTATATGTATATATTTTTAAAGATTTATTTTATTTATTTATTTCTCCCCCCACCTCGTTGTTTGCATTCACTGTCTGCTTGTTGTGTGCTTGTTTTCTTTTTAGGAGGCACTGGGAACTGAACCCGGGACATCCCATGTGGGAAGGAGGTGCCCAATGGCTTGAGCCACCTCCGCTCCCTTTAATGTGTATTGTATATATACTTGTGCTGCTTTTTATATAAAAAAGAGTAAAATTTTTTTTTTTGCCCCCAAGAACTGTTTTTTGCCCACCTGGGGATGATATTATCCCTGTAGAGAATGCATGTCATAAGCTGTCAGGTTATCTTGACCAATATAGAGAGTTGAGGGGTAGAGGGGAGAGCACACTTTTATTTTTGTATAACCTTTTATACCTTTTGAATTTTGTAATGTGTGGCTGTATTACCTATTTTAAAAATATTTTTAAAAATTACTGAGGACTAATGCAAGTGTTAGGAGTCCTTAGGCAACCTCAGGATTGAGATTATTGTAGGATGGAGATATTCTAATATATATTTGAACTTTCAAAATGAATGGTAATACAGTACATTTTAGGAACTGTCTAAAAGATTAACCATATATAAAGGGGAGAATATGAAAAATTAAAATTGTAGTGTAATTCACTGACTACCTGCAATCTGCTAAAACCCTAAAATAAATAGTTACTTTGAGATTCAAAAGTGGTTCTGCATTAGGTATGAGGCCATTGTATTAATATAGGTCTAGTATTTTATAGTGCCATTTACTCAGTTTTTATTTTTAAGAGTTTTAATCTTATTTCAAAGAACTCTCTATTTATATGATCCTTACATACTTATTGGTTGAGTCGATATTAAAAAACATTTATTATAGAGAATTATATTAAAAGAGAAAAGCAAGCAATTCACATTCTATTTTATCATATTTAAAATTTGTTGGTGGTTTTGAGAGATAAATTTTACTTTTTTGGTTTTAACATATGAACCCAGTACTTGTGTCACATATGTTGTTTTTTTGTTTTTTCCCTCTAGAGGGTACATGGTAATGGGCGACTCTTTCAACACTTCCTTATTCAAGCAAACTTTTCAAAGAGTCTTTACCAAAGATATGCATGGTCAGTTTAAAATGGGCTTTGGTGGTACATTAGAAATAAAGGTAAGAACCACAACTTGACATGTGTGATAGGTTATTAAGAGAGAAATTGAAGGCTTGGCTATAATTTTAAAGCATATTTAGTCAAATTCAGCATATGCTTTAAAAATAATTTTTATTTTATATTGAAGCCCAGCATTAGAAATTTTGTTCACCAGAAAAAATGTGTCGTCATTAAATGTACAGTTAAACTTGACCTGAGCATTTCTGAACAATTGTTAGAAAAGAAGACATTACGTAGGTAATGTTTCCTTGAATTTTTTTTTTCCTTAAAGAGGATTTAGCTTTTTCACTCTTTCATCTTTTTTAATGCTAAATTTATTTATGCTAATGATAGTTTTTTAAATGGCAAGAATTGAGAAACTTAAGAGGAATCTGTTCTATGTCATTAGGATAATTAACTAACTGTTTTATGGTTGTTCAGTTGTTGATATTATACAATTCTGTCATTCATTTCTAAATTAGTTTTTAAGAAAAGCAAAAGGTTCAGTGTGCCTTACAAATGTGTTACAATACATTGATTTTGAATTTTCATAAATATTATGAATCTTGTTCATTTTATTGAATGCTTACTATATGTCCAGTACTATGCTAGGAAATTGTGGGGATTTCAAGGGACATCTAAGGCATGAGTCTTGTTCTAGAGAAATTTAGTCTTGATAGAAAGATAAGATTAATACATAGATAGAATGAAATAAAAATAGGTTATAAAAGTTTATAGAAGGAAAATGAATATAAGCAGAAGCAGTAGACAATTTATCTTAGAGGAAGTGTGATTTATGGTGGACTTTGAAAAATGGCAGAATTTAAGTTAGCTGAGAAGAATTTATTTTAGTGAAGAAGCTAGCACAAGCAGAAGCATAGAAATATGTCTGGAAGATTGCCTTGTGAGAGTAGATGGCTTGTAAGGGAAAAATGTTTATTTATGTGGCTTGAGTGTAGTATGGAGCTGTATATATAGGTAAAAAAAGCCATTGTAGGTTAATGAAGACTTTGGGTAATATTAGTCTGACAGTCGTATTCAGGATAGATCAGTGTAATAAGAATCTCCGGATAGAAAACTGATGTAGCCTTTCTAACCTTTTTAGATAAAAAGTAATAATCCTTAGATTTTGATGGCAGTAGAGATTGGAATAAGATCAGTCTTGGTGACAGATTTTCTATAGAAGGAAAAATAGAAGATGGCATCTAATTGTTTGGATTATGACTTGTGAATTTTGGGTATTGGTATGAGTTTGAACTGAGGGTGAGTTTCCCCAAGTGGAGATCTCCTATCGGCAATTGGAAAATATTGTTAAAAGTATTAAAGAATTAAAGTTAGGGCAGGGCTAGATTTTAAATTTGGGGAGTTATTAGGATAGAAGTCCTCATTGATTAATTTCATTTACATTAGTATATTTTCATTGGCTTTTGAATTTTAAATATGGGATAATTTTTAGTGAAGTACAAAACTTAAAGTGGAGTGATATGTAAGCTTACCTAGAGCATACTATTTTCTTATTTTGCAGACCTCAAGGGAAATAAAGATTTCAGGAGCTATTGGACCCTGTGTGTCCCTCAATTCTAAAGGACCCTGTGTATCTGAAAATGTAAGTTGCTTTCATTCTAAATAGAAAATATGGTTATTTTTCAGGGCAGAACCAACAGAGACCTGGGGTGGCAGCCTATAGCATTCCTTTTTAAATTATTGAATAGGCTAACTTTTTTTAATTAGAATGTCGTTCAGCTTCCATTGGTATACCTGTATTTGTGGTTGCTCTTTTGTTGTACCCTTTTCCTATCCACCCCAAATTAGTTTTCTATTTTTTATTTTTATTTTATTTTATTTTTCTATTTTTTATGCCTAAGTTATTCCTTGCCTAAGTGTACCTAAGAAAATACCATGAGATAGAAATTTGAAGGCTTCTGAAAGCAAAATTAAATCCAAGATTATTTTTGTTACCAGAATTTCCAAAAAAGTAGCTAAATCTGCCAGATATCAGTTTCAATTCCTTTCTTTTTCTTTATCATATCTAGTGGAGATACAATATGCTTTAAAATGGTAGAATTACGTCTCTGTAGAGAGGATGATGGGACAAACACAGAGGATGGATAATCAGCATTAAAATCGATAAAGTTAGAGTGAAGCAGATAGCCTAGAGGGTAGCGGAGGTCAGCTTGCGTGCCCCTGGTTCTCAGTGGCCTTTAGCCCCTCTTGCTCGGCTTCCTGTGTGGTCACATGCTCTTGGAAGTGGCCAACAAGTTCGCCAAGGTGATAGGTGCCTTGCCCAGCAGGATGCCAATATCACTTCTCTTTAGATATCTATAGCTTCTGGCCCAAGTCTGCTAAGGCCCCAAAGTGGAAGTTACATTACAGGTAAATGGACCAGTGACTAAGAAGGCTAAAAGGAAGACTTCATCCAGTCACAGCAGTGAAGGGATCAGCAAGGAGGGAAAAGCCCAAGGACCTCTAGCTAAGAAGTCTGCTGTATGTGCTGAGTGGGCCACTCTGCTTCCTAGAAAGCCTGTGGCCAAAGCATCAGAGAGCAACAGCAGTGAAGAATCCAGTGATGATGATGATGTGGAGGACAAAAAGATTCTGGGATGGTGATGCCCACTCCACCTTTAATTGAGAGGGGGCTTCAGAGCCATATGGCCGATGGATGGGACTCTTATTTGTAGTTGTAGGCTCTCTTGGTTCCTTGGTATGGTGATTGTCCATCATCACCTCCTTGTTAGTTGTCCTAGGTGAGTCCAATGAACTGGAGAGTAGGTGTTGCAGTTCTGTTGAGGCTCAGGGCCCAGCTGGCACATGGACAGTCCAAAGATTCAAGTCTCTTGGATGTACACCTACCAACTCCAGCACCAACTGTGGGTTCAAATAGAAGGGACCGAAGAGCCACACGTAGGGAAGCCACAACTGATTCCAATTCTGTCACACTGGGGAGCAAAAACCTCAAAGAAGGGCCCACTGGCAATGCACCAAACTCATGAACTATCTGCCCTGACCATAATGCCTAGGTGTCTCCAGAGCCCTCCAGGAGCCCCGCTATTTGGGGTTGTGTCTAATTTGGCAGTCAATGAAATCCTGCTGAAATGTGCATAAGCATAACTTCTGGAATGATCTCCCAACTCACTTTGAAGTCTCTTAGCCATATAAACTTATTTGTCTTTACCTTTTCCGCCTTTTGGTCAAGGTGTTTTTCCAGTTGCACTGCTAATTGGTGCTTGTATAGTAATCCCTTGGTGCCAGGGAGACAGCCCTGTGAGTCATGTCCCACGCTGGGGGAAAGTTATTGCACCCAAATGGCTTTTAAAAAAAGTGACAAAGTAAAGCATTAAAGGCAAAACTATAGAGAAAGTAAAAAGATCAGTGGTTGCCGTGGGTTCAGGTAGGAGGGAGGAGTAGGTGGAGCACAGGGCATTTTTAGGGCAGTGGCTATAATGGCGGAGATATGACATTATGCATTTGTTAAAAACCATATAACTGCATAGCACAAAGAGGGAATCCTAATATAAATAATAGACTTGAGTTAGTAATTGTGTATCAATATTGATATATCAATTGTAATAAATGTTCCATACTAATGCAAGATATTAATAGTAGGGGAAATGTGTGTGGGAGGTGTATATGGGAACTCACTGTACTACCTGTGCAATTTTTTGTAAACCTAAAACTGCTCTAAAAATAAAGTTTATTATAAATAATTTAATAAGCAGCTTGCATGATAAAGATATATATCTAAGGAGTTTTCCTGGGAATCAGACTGCTTAAATTATACAATTCTGATGCAGAGAAATGTGTCTATATGTAAATATATTATGTGTTAAATCAATATCTCTTCACATAGATCAAATAGTTGGGTAGAAGAATAATGTTAGTTATAATTAATTCATTAAATGATGTATGCTGTTAAAGACTACAATAGGAAGAACTTTTATCAATATTTTTGTAATTTACTTATCAAGAATTTGAATTATCTTACAATTTTATTATGTAAAAACTTCTTAGTTTTATTTCACAATGTAGCTATGATATGGTCTTTAAAAATGTTAAGCTTTTAACATTTGTTGAGTTAGTTAGAATCCTGAAATAGCTTTTTACTTACTGGAATTTGTTTTTTTGTTTTTTGTTATTCTTTTTTCCCCCTTTTTCAACTTAGTATATGTTGTAGTAATAAATTGCCTTCTCTAGTTCTCAAGCATACTATATTTTATTCTCACAGGAGATAGGAACAGGTGGCACTTGTCAATGGAAGATATGTGGACTCAGTCCCACTACAACCTTAGCCATATATTTTGAGGTTGTCAATCAGGTATGATTTTCTGTATTTGAATGTTGAAAAACATATTTGAACAAGTGCTGAATTTAGACCATGAATATTTCATCTTTCTTTTTTGGCGGTAAATATGACCCAAAGTTTATCATTCTGTTTTGGTCTTTATATTTGTTATTTTCTGTTTCTCTAGACTAACCTTCTTCATGAGAGGATATATGGTAATAGAAAGAGATGTCAGAGGAACCTGCGAATGCCCAATCTTGGGCAACCCAATTTTCACCCTCAGTTTCCTTTTTTTTTTAAATGAAATAAAATAATCTTAAATTCCCTTCTAGGTATGCATTTTTTTTTTTTTTTTTGAGAGGTACTGGGGATTGAACCCGGGACCTTATACATGGGAAGCACGTGCTCAACCACCACTCCCCTAGCTATGCATTTTTATAATTATATATATCTAGCTTCTCCTAGATATCTCAAGCTACATAATAATTTATGAGTCCTCCTACAAGAAAGCCTAATATATCAAAATCCATAGAAAAATTGTAAGGAAATAATATTTTTTCCAAGTATTTTTTTACCACAAGAGGAAATGATCATATTAAAGAATGATACAGTTTATAAAATACTGACATATACCAATAGTTGTTAAGCATAAAATGAACTACGAATTATTAATAGTCAGCCTTGCTAAGACAATTACAAGGATTTTTTCTTTTTTAAACAATTGAAGTTTGTAAAGAAAAGAGTGGCTCTTACTGACAAAGAAGCAAAGCAAAAATGTTTATTTTCAAAAGACATGAAGATGGTTTTCCTATTGATCATTTGCTGTTTCTTTCTGAGGATCATTGTCACATATTTTTGTTGTTGTTTTTAAAAGCAGTTTTATTGATATATATTCATATACCATACAGTCTTTCCAAAGTGTATAATCATTGGCTTTTAGTATAATTGCAGTGTGGTGCATTCATCACCACAAAAAATTTTCGAAAAATTTCATTACTTCAAAACGTTGTCATATATTATTATTAGTTTCTTCCCATTAATAGTCTTCCACTGATCATTATTCATGATGTGATTAACTGCTTTCATCTTCCATACCTAGGAGAGGAGGCCTTAGCTAAGTTTTTCTTTATCCAATTACTATTAGGCCTAAATTGACTCACTTAGGCCTTTCCTTGTGATAATTTCTTTATTCTTCTCTCTTCACTTTGTTGTTCCATGTCCCTCTGTTTGAACTATCTTTACTTGAAATTGGTTCCTTCCTTGTCTCATTTCTCTCATCCTTCATCATTTTTCCCCTTGCCCAAATCCATTTCTCTCTCGCTCTTTTTTTTTTGGCAAATCAAAACTGTTTTGTATTTATTTACTAACACAAACACCCTTCTAGTTGATTTTAGAAAGAACTTTTATAGTGCTAGGCTATGTTATTCTATGATTATCTAACAACATGCAATAGATTTTACTTAATTTTTATTTCTTTACTTTTACCCAGCATAATGCTCCAATTCCTCAAGGAGGGCGTGGTGCAATCCAGTTTGTGACTCAGTATCAGCATTCAAGTGGGCAGAGACGCATCCGAGTGACCACCATTGCTCGGAAGTAAGTTGTATTTGTTAGAGATTTGTTGAAGATTTAATTTATCTATTGAAACTATTCTTGATCATGCTGCCAAACTGGGTTCCTGTTTTGGGTGGAATATATGACTAGAGACTGAACACTTATAAATAATACTATTTCTTTATTTCTTTCTTAAACCAGTTTATTTGCTAGAATATTCCTTGTTTAAAAGCTGTAAGAGCAATTTTTAAAATGTATTCCTGAAACACAGTCTTCAAAACATTCTTATTTTTTTAATCACATTCCCAAGAAAGGAGGAGGAAAAAAACAAATACACATCCTGTAATAGGCAATGATATGTATATATACATTAATGTAATAATATAACACACTAATAGAATTAATTTGCAGTTGGTGATAACATTCTCAGCTACTTTTATCACATGTTCTTTTTCAAGTGTTATTAGTCATTTAATGCTCTGACCAAGCCTTTATTCAGCTTTTGTCTTGTGGACTAGGCACTGTTGTGGGAGGGATTGTGCAAAAGACTTGAGTATGCTTGATCTCTCCTATATGATAGTATGGTATAGATGAGTCCTTCTCAAACTATCGATGGTGAAGGATCAGTCCCCCCTGTCCCTCCCATTCTTTGGGTATCAGTACTTTGATTAAATACAAGGAAATGAATTACTAGGGGAAGTACACACACACACAAACACACACGCTTGTATTTATTTATTTTAAGGAATCGGTTCATACAATTGTGGGAAATGGCAAGTCTGAAATTTGTGGGCACGCCAGCAGACTAGAAACCCAAAGATGATGTTTGTAGTCTTGAAGCAGAATTTCTTCTTTTTCTGGAAACCTCAGATTTTGCTCCTAAGGCCTTCAAATAATTGGGTGAGGCCTGCCCACATTACAGAGGGTAATCTATTGATTGTAGATGTTAATCCCATCTGTAAAATACCTTTACTGCAACATCTAGGTTAGTGTTTGACCAAAAAAATGGACACTGTAGCCTAGCCAAATTGACACATAACATTAACCATCACAATATATTTTCAATTTGTTTGCACAGAATTTATGGTGCTATTTGTAGTGTTGCCTCTCACCAAAGCACCATTATTTTCAAATTAATTTATCTTGACCATTATTAATAATTATTAATAATTAATAATTCTCTTTGTTTACTAGGAATGGGATTTTAGGGGCCTAAGTAAATGTATTTGTTAATAGCCATGTGGAAATAAATTAGGATTCAGGTTCCTGAGAAGACAATAAAAATTTACCCTAATTTTCTTATAAAAAATAGCTTTGATCTGGGAAATTTGATTTGAAACTAGTAAGAATCGCAGTAAAGGGGGTATTGGAAATGCAGAAGAAAGATTTAAAAATGTGAGCAAGCCCTTTAAACTTGACTTGAAAAGCATACCTTTTAGAGCATAAATTGTAATTTGGAGCTAAATAAGTAATAATCACTAAATTTGCATGTTCTTACCTGCTAATGTATTTCCACTACTGAACCATTATATTTTCGGAAGAAAAATGTCACCATTATGTTTCAGTTTAAAGCAACTGAATATCATGGTCATCCATGTTGGGAAAGTACTGATTTAAACAATTTTGTTTTCAGTTCTTTAATTTTTTTAGTACCTTGATTTTTAAAAAATTAAATAAAAATATTAAATAGTTAAATAATTAAACTAAGCTATTATACTCGCTAACACTTAAGTTGCTTTAAAAATAACTTTCAAAATTAAGTGTTCTCTTTCACCATTCTTATTCAGCCTCTTGCTGTTTCACTAGTCTAAGATACTCATACTCAGCAAACATCTAGAAAATATTAAAAAATTATCTGTTGAAAGAAAAATAAAAGTAGAGGAGGTAGGGAGAAGAATTTTAATATTACTGTCTGAATTCCCTTGGGATCACTCTTATATCTTTGAGTAATATAAAAGTAGTCCAGCATTTATTTTCAAGAAGGCTATAAATATTATCAATCTTGCTTAATGTAAATTACTTTATAACTAGTATCAGCTGAAGTATTACCAGATGTATCTATGAAAAATTAAACAAACAAATAAAAACTATCACTGTATCTAACCAGGACCAGTTTGACTAGATTGAATTTATAGAACATTTGAATATAAGAAATTAACTATTTTATACACAATGTTAAATTAATATTTGGTGTTAGACTGAAAATTTTCACTTAATGACTTTTGATTACTTTTAATCAGTGTGTTAACAGAAAATATGAGGTAGTTTTAATTTATGTAATTTTTATCACTAGTGATTAAACTAAGGATCAGTGGTAAAACATTTATTAGATTTAGATATACTTTTCTGAAAAACAATGACTGTTATACTGAAACTGCTATAAGTGATTTTAAAAAATTTAATTTTTCTAGGTAATATTGGAATTTTGAGATGCTGATAGTATTACTGAAGAGATTTTGTCTTATTTTTAATTTATATCCATGTGGTAGTATGATATTGTGAATATAATAATTCAGCAGCATTTCTGTGCTTTTTTCTTGTCTTTAGCTGGGCAGATGCTCAAACTCAAATCCAAAACATCGCTGCTTCTTTTGACCAGGAGGCAGCTGCTATTCTTATGGCCCGGCTGGCAATATATAGAGCAGAAACAGAGGAAGGGCCAGATGTGCTTAGATGGCTAGACAGACAGCTCATTCGACTGGTAAGAAGTAAAAATTGTGCTCTTCTAAATCCATATATCCTTAAAAAAAATTTTTTTTTAAATTTTTAAAGAAACTTTAGATTACATAATGTTACATAAAAAATATAGGAGAGGCCCAGGGCCCAGGCCCCTAAGCAGCCAAGCCCTTAGCTGCTGGGCTGAGGCCAGGCCCCACTGGTTTCTAGCACCCTGCCCCCATGGCAGCCTCCCCCTATCCCACCTCAGGCCTAAAGGCAGAAACAATGAGCCATTTCCTGCACCAGGGGCAGCCTTGTCCCAGACACGGAGGAATGCTGCAGAAGCCTTTCCAGTCTGGCCACTGGTTTTCACTCAGTAAATCAGGATCGCCAAAAAAACTTTGTCCTTGCTGGGCCCCTGGGCCAAGCCTGCACAGATTGGGCCCTGGAGATGTTTGGCCCTGCGGAAAGGGAAGGAAGATGATGCAGTGTCACCCAGGCAAGGGTGAAGAGGGAGTCTGGGGAGCATCGGATGTGAGAAGAGAAAGATTGGTAGGGGGGGGTGAGAGTTGTGGGGGGATGATGACACCTGGAGCACAGCTCTGAAGCACCCAGAGTCTGGTCCTTATCTGCAAATCTGAGATAAAAGCTGGATGTCAGGGAAGGTTCACTTGGCAGGACAAAGGTCTTGCCCTCCCCCTCCCCCAAAAATATAGGGGATTCCCATATGCCCTACTCCCTCCCCCTCTCACACTTTCCCACATTAACAACATTCTTCATTAGTGTGGTACACTTGTTACAATTGATGAACACATATTGAAGCATTGCCACTAACCGTGGACTATAGTTTATACTCTGTCCCGCACAATTTTGTAGGTTATGACAAAATATATAATGGCATGTATCCGTCATTGCAGGATCATGCAGGACAATTCCAGGGTACGGAAAATGCCCTCATATTACAACTATTCTTCCCATAGAACCTCTGGTGGCCATTGCCTTTATATCAATGATAAAAGTTCTTCCATTGCTAGAATAATAATAAGTCTATCATAGAATAATAGTAAGTCTACTTTAGTCCATTGTTCATTCCCCAGTCTTGAGGATTTTGGGATAGTGATGCCCACTCTGTTTTTAATTGAGAGGGGCCTTAGATCCCATGGGGCAGATGGATGGAACTATTTTCCTTGCAATTGCAGACACTCTCTGTTCCTTGGGATGGTTATTGTCCATCATCATCTGCTTGTTGATGATGATGTCCTGGGTGAGTTCAGTGAACTGGAGAGTAGGTATTAGAACTCTGCTGAGATTTAGGGCTACAGTAATGTTTGTTGAGCATAATCTTCTTCAAAATACTTTACAGTCTTAACTGAAATACTGTGTAGGGCTTTTGCTCACATTATTGAGGAAGACATAGTAATGACTACTAGCATTCAGTTATCGCTTCTAGTGAACTAGAATGACTCCCTCCCTCCCTTTTATATAACCTATTTTTCTATTTTTTGGGGAGGACTGGTATGAAATTAGTTCCAAATTTAATCCTAAAATCCTGTTTTTACTGCCTTTTTTTGGGCATAGTTTTCATTGCTATGGCTTTAATTTTCTATTTTTATTTTAGTGGATTTATTATATATATGGCTTTTAAAAGAAAGTAATTGGGGTATAAAGTTATGCATATTAACATATAAAAATATAGATAAATCTTGATTATATGGACCTAGATTACCAAAGTGTGCTTTAGCAAAGTTATAGGTAGTGTCTGATTTACTTGCCTTTTTAACTTATTTTATGACCTATAGTACTTAATTAAGCTCCCTATTTACTACATATAGGAATAACTTTTAAAAATCTGTAAACTTGACATCTGACTTGTTCCAGTGAAATTTTAAAAGGACACATTTTGAATTACCTTGAGAGGAGTATATCTCATTTATTTCCAGTTAAAACCAAGGACAAATATGGGAGGAAAATTGAAGCCCCAGTTCTTCTAGTATCAATTTTATGGGGGTTTCATTTAATTTCAGTGAATTTAAACATCAGTAATTGTTAATTGCCTTCTAATTCAGATAATCTATGCTCCTGAACGTCTAGATTAGTATGGTTTATCAAGAATTGACTACATATTCTTTTTCTCTGTCCCAGGAAATCAATGAAAATATTAGCAGCAGTTAAAAAAAAAAAAGAGGTCACTTTAGGTGTATTGATAATAGAACTATTCTGACAGCCATTGCTCAGTGAAAAAAGCAAGTTTCAGGACAGCATGTGGTAGCCAGCTTCCAAGATGACTCACAATAATTGTTATTATCCTTTTTTTTAACATCTTTGCTGAGATAAAATTTAACATTACATAAAATCCACCTCTTCCACCCCGCAAACAAAGCAGTCCTCTGTCTCCCCAGTCCCCATCCCCTGGTAGCCTCTAATATTCTTCCTATCTCTGCAAATTTGCTATTTCTAGTCATCTCTTATAAATGATATTATACTATATATATGTATGTCCTTTGTATCTTTTTTTTTTTTTTACTTTTGTACATTTAATAATTGAAAATATAAACAATTAAAAACAAAAAAGTAAATGCAGATGAATAAATATATACATTTCTCAATTAAATATAAGAGATACATATAAATTTTTTTTTGAATCAAACACTATGTTACACAATTTATGTGGTTCATAGTAACGCAATCATACAGTATTTGTCCTTTTGTGTCTGGCTTGTTTCGCTCAACATAATGTCCTCCAGGTTCATCCATGTTGTCACATGCTTTACGACTTCATTTCTTCTTACAGCTGCATAATATTCCATCGTGTGAATAGACCACAGTTTGTTTATCCATTCATCTGTTGATGGACACCTGGGTTGTTTCCAACTTTTGGCAATGATGAATAACGCCGCTATGAACATCGGTGTGCAGATGTCTGTTCGTGTCACTGCTCTCAGTTCTTCTGGGTATATACCCAGTAGTGGTATTGCAGGGTCACATGGCAAGTCTGTATTCAACTTCTTTAGGAACTGCCAAATAGTCTTCCATAGTGGTTGTACCATTCTGCATTCCCACCAGCAGTGAATAAGTGTTCCTATCTCTCCACATCCTCTCCAACACTTGTAGTTTTCTGTCTTTTTAATAGTGGCCATTCTGATAGGTGTGAAATAATATCTCATTGTAGTTTTGATTTGCATTTCCCTAATCATGAGTGATGTTGAGCATTTCTTCATGTGCTATTTTGCCATTTGTATTTCTTCTTTGGAGAAATGTGTATTCAAGTCTTTTGCCCATTTTTTAATTGGGTTGTTTGTCTTCTTATTGTTGAGTTGTAACATCTCTTTATATATGCTGGTTATTAAACCCTTATCAGATATGTAATTTCCAAATATTTTTTCCCATTGAGTTGGCTGCCTTTTCACCCTTCTGACAAAGTCCTGTGAGGTGCAAAAGTGTTTAATTTTGAGGAGGTCCCATTTATCTAATTTTTCTTTTGTTGCACATGCTTTGGGTGTGAGGTCCAAGAAACTACCACCCCCTACAAGGTCTTGAAGATGTTTTCCTACATTTACTTCTAGTAGTTATATGGGTCTGGCTTTTATATTTAGATCTTTGATCCATTTTGAGTTGGTTTTTATATAGGGGGTGAGATAGGGGTTCACTTTCATGCTTTTGGTTATAGATATCCAGTTCTCCCAACACCATTTGTTGAAGAGACTGTTTTTTCCCATTAGCGTGGGCTTGGTAGGTTTGTCAAAAACCGGTTGACTGTATAGGTGAGGGTATATTTCTGGGTTCTCAATTCTATTCCACTGATCAATGTGTCTGTCTTTATGCCAGTACCATGCTGTTTTGACCACTTTAGCTTTGTAATATGTTTCAAGGTCAGGCAGTGAAATTCCTCCCATGTCGCTCCTTTTTTAGAATGCTTTTGGCTATTCGGGTGCACTTACCCTTCCAGATGAATTTGGTAATTGCCTTCTCTAATTCTGTAAAGTAAGCTGTTGGGATTTTCTTTGGTATTGCATTGAATCTATAAATCAGTTTGGGTAAGATTGACATTTTCACAATATTTATTCTTCCAATCCATGAACACGGAATGTCTTTCCATTTGTTTAGGTCTTTTTAAATTTCTTTTAGCATTGTTTTATAGTTTTCTGCATGTAGGTCCTGTACTTCTTTGGTTAAATTAACTCCTAGGTATTTGAGTCTTTTTGTTGCTATTGAAAATGGAATTTTTCCCCTGATTTCCTCCTCAGGTTGTTCAGTACTAGTGTACAAAAACATTACTGATTTTTGCGTGTTGATCTTCTATCCTGCCACTTTGCTGACTCATTAGTTCAAGTAGCTTTGTTGTGGATACTTCAGGATTTTCTAAGTACAGGATCATGTCATCTGCAAACAGTGAGAGTTTTACTTCCTCTTTTCCTATTTGGACGCCTTTAATTTTTTTTTCTTGTCTAATTGCCCTAGCTAGAACTTCTAATACAATGTTGAATAACACTGGTGACAGTGGGCATCCTTGTCTTGTTCCTGATCTTAGAGGGAAAGCTTTCAACCTTTCCCCATTGAGTATGATGTTGGCTGTGGGTTTTTCATATATGCCTTATATCATAATGAGGAATTTTCCTTTTATTCCTTCTTTTGAAGTGTTTTTATCAAAAAAGGGTGCTGAATTTTGTCGAATGCCTTTTCTGCATCTATTGAGATGATCATGTGTTTTTTTTTCTTTCAGTTTGTTAATGTGGTGTATTACATTGATTGATTTTCTTATGTTGAACTAGCCTTGCATACCAGGAATAAATCCCACTTGGTCACGATGTATAAGTCTTCTGATATGCTGTTGGATTCAATTTGCAAGTATTTTGTTGAGAATTTTTGCATCTATGTTCAATTAGATAGATTGGTCGTAATTTTCTTTTCTTGTGGAATCTTTATCTGGCTTTGGTATTAGGGTGATGCTGGCTTCATAAAATGTGTTGGGTAATTTTCCCTCCTCTTCAGTTTTCTGGAAGAGTTTAAACAGGATTGGTGTTAATTCTTTTAGAAATGTTTGGTAGAATTCACCTGTGAAGCCATCTGGTCCTGGACTTTTCTTTGCTGGGAGATTTTTGATGACAGATTCAATCTTCTTAATTGTGATTGGTTTGTTAAGTTCTTGTATTTCTTGTAGTGTCAGTGTAGGTTGGTTGTGCATTTCTAGAAATTTGTCCATTTTATCTAGGTTGTCTAGTTTGTTGGCATATAGTTTCTCATAATATTCTCTTATGATTCTTTTTATTTCTGTGAAGTCATTTGTAACTTCCCCCCTTTCATTTCTGATTGTATTTATTTGCATCTTCTCTCTTTTTTTCTTGTTAGTCTAGCAAGGGGTTTGTCAATTTTATTGGTCTTCTCAAAGAACCAGCTTTTGGTTTTGTTGATTTTCTCTGTTGTTTTTCTGTTCTCATTTTCATTTATTTCTGCTCTAA
>JAQZBX010065919.1:0-16206 GCA_029593785.1 Cabassous unicinctus
GATTCCTGATTGGTCATAAATGGTTTGTGAAGAGCCAATCAGACAGGCATTCCTAAAGTGGATGGGACATCCTGAGCCTTCATAAAGCCTGGATTTCTGGGAACTGCTCAGTTGGGACCTCCTCTCCCTGGTCTCCGAATAACTCTGCCCAATATGGATCTGACCAGCACTTTGAGTGGTAATTTTCCAAGGGTATTTTGTACTTTGTTCAGACCAATGGGCTTGCTTATTTTCCAGTGGTAGGAGAGTTTACATTGCAATGGGGAAGGCACAGACACTTTGTGGATGGGCCTGCTTTCCTGTCATATTTGGGTCAGGAGATTGATGGGAGGTGTAAAATTGGAAGCTGGAATGTAAAAGTGAGCAGGGCAGCCATGAGTCCCATGAGTGGCTACTCTAGGGAAAGTTTCCAGGTGAGTCCATTGGGTGGAAGAAAACATACCTGGGAAAACCTCATGTGTTCCACAGCAAGTTTAGGGGAGCCTACTATTTATCATTCAGCTCCAAGTTTTTTCAGTTTTCTTCATTTAAATCTTTCTCCTTTTTCTTTTCCTTTCTTTTCCTTATTTCCCTGGCCTCCTCTTGGGTTTAATTTGAATTTTGCATGTTATCTGTGAATTTCTGGATAGTATCCCAATATCAGTGCTCAGCACCCTTTCTCCTATGTACATATATCCCTTCTTGTGTCCAAATTCACATGGCTTTAAGAGGATGTCTCATGGAAAAACAGCCAGTAGTTGTCACATTTGGAAGCCCTCAACTCAGAGTAAAAGTGATGCTCTTGCTCTCAAACCATGTTTTCATCCATACTTAAAATCTTCTAACTCCTTTCACCTTTCTCTCTTCATCTGGCACACTCAGAGATGAGGTCCAAAGAAAGAGAATCATTTTGAATGCCAGTCAAAAAGCTACCCTGAAGACATATTTTGGGCAGAACCCCTATCCTGGTCTGGCTTCCAGGGAAGAGCTGGCCAAAGACATTGTCATTCCAGAGGATCAAATTCAGGTAAGCATGGGTCTCTACTTCATGTGTTCTCAGATTCAGAGTATTGGGGAAAAATGGGCTAATCGCTTTCCAGGAATTCTCCTATTACACTGGAAATTCACTCAAGCGTTTCTCCCTGTGTAACAATGTAAGGTGAAAAATGAAATCCAAACAAGGACTCTATCTGTTTTACTGATGGTGGAAATATATGGGTTGGTCATAATTTCCCTCAGTCCTAGAAGGCTATGGCACCTCTCCTGATTGGTGTGAGTGAACTATGATGACAGTCTGGAGTATTTAAAACCTGAATCACTGTAAAAGTGTTATGGTGTCATTCACTAATGGAACCAAGCACCCAGCATTAGGAATAATATATCATAATAAGGACTCATGGGTAAGAAATCCATGGAAATTCCATTTTGTCAGGTGGTGCTTCAAGTGGGGTTGCCTCTTGGGAGAGTCGAAGGCTCTGTCTTGCACCATCTGCTTCTGAATGGATGATTATTGTGCAAAATGAAGCTAATCTGATGTTTCTCCAATTGTACCCAAGGAGCTGGAGAGAACTACATTATACCTGACAGGAGAAGCAGTGTAAAGGGGGACAAGTAAGAAATAGAAATGTCCCCCTAGTGGAAAACAAGGATGTTAGGGCTTTAGATCAAATGGCATAATGACCAATGAGCCATTGGCCACAGGGACCAGGGTGTGAGGGGATGCTAAGATAAAGAACTATTTCTTGTCTCTTTAGGCAGCAGTTCTGGCTGTGGGAGACTGGGCAGACTCAAATGCTGTGGGTGAAAGCACCTTCTTGGCAACACCTGCTGATTGGCTGGCCTAGAGTCCCAGGGTGGATTTGAATTGAATGTAAGGAAGCACAGTCCTGGAAACTATGTTGGAGGTAGTTGGCTCAATAGCAGTGTTGTCTAATTGATACATCAGTTTTCAATTTCCACCAGTGTTTCAGAATTCTTGTCTGAAAATATTTCAGATAACTAAATGAGAGAAGGGGCATAACATTTTACCCAATGCCTATGTGTGAAATGCAGGTCAGAAGTTATAGGCTGTCCTTTAGAATGTAAGTCTTTTCATAAGTACCCAGTCCAAGGAAAACAAACACTCAGTAGTGAATGGAAAGAACCTTCTTAAAGTGATTCAAATAATGAGGAACCAAGCATAGCATTCACTTAACTATGTTTCTGGCATGCATTTCAACATTAGGCATCTGAGTCCCTGGGAGTCTAGCTATTAATTGTCCAATCTGAGATCAACTAACTAGGACAGAAACATGAATGAAGAGCTGGTCATCAGTTTGACCCAGGCAATCCTAAGTCCCAGTTTCAAGGACATACATAGAGACCACATCTACAGGCATTCTATTTGGCAGCAGACTTACTGCTTGTGAGGGGAAGACAAAGGAAAAGAAGAGACATCACAAGATGGGGAGGAGTGAAGGACACACACACACACACACACACACACACACACACACACAGAGGGAGAATGCACTGGCTTGGGAGACCAAGCAGTCTCTTCCCACAGGAGGAAATGACTGTGGATCTCCTGAGTCTGAGCAAAAGCCACATTCTAAGAGGGGTTGAGGGTAGGTTATGTGGTTTTCTGATTTCTAGGTTAATATTTTCCCATGATGGCATCTTGCAAGCATAACAACATTTGTCCTAAGTATATTTCCCCCAGGGTCGGTTGTACTACCCTGGTTATTTTACTTTATTGGAGCTGTTGTTTGCAGTAGGATAGAGTGAGTTGCTGACTCTCATATCTTCCTTGGCCCTTTAGATTTGGTTCCAGAACCACAGATCAAGGTGCTTAAAGCCAAGCTCACTGCCATCTGGCTCCTCCTCAGGACACGAGCAGACTCAGGAGCAGGAACAGCAGCAGTGTTGGAACCATGGTGAGTACACTGCAGTCCCAATGCTTTTTTACTGTGGGCTGACATTGTCTGTGAGAAATGCATAGAACAGCAACCAATGACATCTTCTCCTGGGCATTACCAGGCCAGAGGTGTTCACATTTTTACACTCTTTGGTTGTTTCAGGCACTTTTGTAGCAAAGGAGCCTTTGGAACTTCTGCTCCTGCTGCTGCTTGATAGTGCAACTTTCTCTCTTCAGCCACCCTAAAGGTTGCCTCTGAGGGTTGGACTGGCCTATGGACTACCTGGGTGGGGGGCTCAGCAAGAATTAAGGTGGTCAGAAATGATATTCAAATATGTGTGTTTGGGGACTAAAGGTGCAAACTGGTCTCAATGCCCTCTGTTGCTCCTGTGTTCTCCTTTGGAGTGCTTACCCAAAGAAACCCACCATAAGCAGACAGCCATCACGAGATCCCAAACCACCATCCTGGTGAGGCCTTTGAACAGAGCTGATTCCCTGGTTTTAGGACCAGAGAAGAACTAGCTAAGCAAACTGGCCTTCCAGAAGGAAGAATTCAGGTAAGTTCAGGCAAATCCCCAAATATATGTCTTATCAGGCAAACTGTGTATCATATGAAAGCCCAAGTTCCCCAGTGAATAGTGAGAAAGGGAAATGCTTGGCAGGGCCTCAAAGGCCTAGAGTTCTAGCTAAGCAATGTAGGGTCCATTGCTGCCCAGCAGGACATAATCTTCCTTCCCCTGGATATATTTTTTCCAAGACCCAGTGACCTCTTGATTGTACTAGCGCAAGCTTGGACCCATTAGAAATAGCCCATTTGCTTAGCAGACAGTCCAGGAGGAATGGAGTTGTTTTCTCTGAGAACCCCTGAGCCCATGTCTCTCTTTTCCACACTTAGGTATGGTTTCAGAACTGGAGAGCTTGGCACTGAAAGGAGAGGAGCAGAGGATGCATAAATTCCTTCACAGATGCCCCCATTCAGAGGCCCCACCTGACCCTTGAGCAGGAGCAAAGCCTCTCATTCATTGTCCCCAACAGTACCCATCATCTTCCTCTGTGAAATATTTCCAGTGGGAATTAAGTTCTTATACCCACTCCTCTTTCTCTCCTCACACTCTGTCTTACTTGGGATCTGTTCACAAGCTGCCTGAGACCTGCACCTATGGCCCTGGAAGCCCAGCCCTCCAAGACTGTGCAGGGAGGAGACACTGTTCTTCCCCCGCAGATGCTTATGACTCACTTGCTATCAGAACCACCACTGGGAAGAGGGTTCTCAGATACTCAGAGGCTTTACCTGCCCCATTCCCAAAAAAAATGTTTGGATCTCTCCAAAACCACTGGCACAGCTATGGTGCAGTTCAAAGTCAATCCTCTAACTCAACCTGAGAATGAAAAGCAACAATTGCAGGATGTGGGCCAACCAGACCCATCTCATTTTTAATGCCACCCATTCTGTCTTTTCTTCCTATAAACTCTGTTACTTTATTTTTCAAGTTTTGAAATTGTTGTTTATGCTCCCAGTTTCATTGTAATATCCTTTATCTGTTTAGTCATATTTTCCTTTAACTCCTTTTATTAATTCAGGACATTAATGTGAATATCAGTGATTAATTGTCTTAGATGCCTTGTATTCCTTCACATTTACAGCTGGCCACCATACTGTGCTCTTTTGCAAAACTTTCCAGGGAGATGAATCCTTCAATTCCCACTTACTGGACCTTCTGTCCAAGTGAATTAAACTGAGCTATGGTATTTAAATGCACTGAAGTGAAACCACACAAAGACTTCCATTGCTCCCTCACTCTTTCCAGGGACAAATATGTACTTTCCCCTCTCTTTTTTCTGATCAGCCTTTGGTTTACTAAGGCTGCTCACCTCAAGGGCAGAAGATCAGTGGCTTTTCCAGCCACAGGCCTTGAAATCCCTGGTTTTCCTTTTGGGCTTTTTGTCTCTGTGTCCCTAATCACTCCTGGAAAATGCATGCAGTACTCCACTGTTATGCAGTCCCCAAAGCAGGACCCTTGGAAAACTTATGCCCTTTGTTTGTTGTTTTGGAATAGAGTTAAATCCTTCCCAGACTACTCTGATGCCATCTTCCTGAAATTCCCCTGACCATAATAATCAAACACAGTGGAAACATATAATTTCCCCTAATTTAGAATAAAGAGGATTTTGCAGTATTTCTTTGAACTTGTCCGTAGGCAACAACAACAGTGGTCCCCACTGAATAGACACAAGGTCAAGAATTATGTCTTTCCAACATTTCCTTCCCCTAATGCTACTTTAACAATTTATGGTGTTCTTCCAATTATTATAGACAGAAAAAGTGGCTTTAATAAACAAGAACTGAGATAAAAGATATTCATCCAGTCTATCTGCAGACGACACTGCTAACCTCATGTCTGTTAAGATTCATTGTGTGGACCCTAGTTTTCAAAATATATACCTGGGAATGGGATAAATTCAGAATTCAGCACAGCCAACTAACTGAAAGGAGTGTTGGGAATAAAAGCTAATATAACAAAAATATGTCATAGTTTGAATTTAGGGAAAAATTGAGCTGAACACAAAACTCTAATACAATTTCATATAAAAAGATGAGGTCAAAAACATGTTTCACATACATAAACTTTTAAACATCATTCTGGCAGTTTGATATTATGAATTCTAAAAGAATGATTATGTTGGTAAACTGGTGTGTTCCTCTGGGTGTGATGTCCTTTGATTGTATTAGATTCAGCTGAGATGTGATTGATTAAATTATGTTAAGATTAGGGTTTTTATTCAACCACATCAGTAGGGCATGACTCAAGGTTGAGTCCCCACCCCTTGGTAGGCTGATATAAATGAACAGTCACTCAAGAAGACACACAGAAAGAGAGAGAGCACTCCATAGACATGGCACAGGAGGCAACTTTGACCCTATGGACCCAGGAAGAGAGATGAGCCTTTTGCCTGATAGTTTGCAGTGCTGAGAAAGCTTGGAAAGAAACAAGCCATATGCTAGCCTGTAGCTGAGAGAGAGGAAGGATGAAACCTTGCAGAGATTGCCTGCCATCTTGCTTCAACACGTGGCAACAGACTTTGGTGAGGAAGTAACCTTGAGTTGGACTCTTTAGAGCTTTGTAAGTGTAAGCTTCTACCCTAAATAAATACCCTTTATAAAATCCAACCGAATTCTGGTACTTTGCATCATCACACCTTTGGCTGACTAATACAATCATGAAGTTAAAATTGATCATGTAGCTCTGCAATTAGGTTGCTATAATGCATGAAATATTTGTGCACGGAGAATAATGTGTTTATGAAACTAATATTGGAAAGATTTTAATTATAGTCTATACTGTAGGATTAGTCTAGATTTCATATGTAAAGATATGAATAGATTCATGCATATGGACAGAATGTTTAAAGTCTCTCATATTTTTCCTATAGAAGAGATTCCACACTGAAAAGAATTCTTTTCAGTATAATTATTTGCAAGGAGATTCCTTTCACAGACCCACAGTGACTCAAAATGAATTAATTCACATGACAAAGAAACCATATTTCAGGAAGCTCCTTGCAAAAGTCTTCAGTGACAACTCATCTTATAATTAAAGTGAGCAGATTCACAGTAGAAGAAAGCCATATGAATATCATCAAAGTGCTAAGGCCTTTATGGAAAGTTCTGGTATTGTACAATACAATGGAATTCACATTGGTGAGAAACCCCAAGAAAGCCATCTAGATGGAAAAGCCTTCCTTCAATATTCTTATTTTAGAGGACATGACAGACTTCAGAATGAAGAGAAACCTTGTGAATGTTATCTATATGGGAAAGGTTTCAAAGTTCTAATCTTAGATGGCATAAGAAAACTCACTCTGGGGAGAAACCACATGAATGCCATCAATGTAGGAAAGACTTCAGCATTTCAGAGATCATGAGAAAACTCACACAGGAGAGAAACCATATAAATGTCATCTATGTGGGAAAGCCTTCAACAAAAATACTAATCTTCAACAACATGAGAGAACTCATTCTGGAGAGAAACTCCATGAATGTCATTTATGTGGGAAAACCTTCTGTCAATATTCTCATCTTAGAGAGCTTAAGAGAACTCACACTGGAGAGAAAGCCTATGAAAGTCATCTTTGTGGGAAAGCCTTTTTTATTTCCTCTTCCCTTAAACTACATCAATGAACTCACATTGGTGAGAAACCCTGTGAATGTCAAGTATGTGAGAAAGCCTTCATTTATTCTCCCATTAAGCAACTTGAGAGATCTCATTCTAGAGAGGAACCTTATGAATGTCATCTATGTGAGAAAGCTTTCAGAGTTCTACTCTTTGACAACATGAGAGAATTCACACTGGAGAGAAGCCACATAAATGCTGTATTAATCAGCCTAAATAGGTGCTAATGGAAAGTACCAGAAATCTGCTGGCTTTTGTAAAGGGTAATTATTTGTGGTAGAAGTTTACAGTCACAAGGCCCTAAAGACTCCAACTCAACGGTACTTCTTTACCAAACTCTGTTGCCACGAGGTGAAGCAAGATGGTGGGTGACATCTGTGAGGGTTCAGCTTTCCTCTTCCCTCATAATGCTCCATGGTTCCAGCTTATTCTGACCTCAGGTGTAGGCTGGCATAAGGCTCATCTCTCTTTCTCTGGGGCTCATTTCTTTCCACTCTCAGCTTCTCTGTATTCTTCACAAGGTCAGTTGTGGACTATCATGCTTATCTCTCTTCCTGGGGCCTCTGGAATGTCTAATGTCTCTCTTCCTCTGTGTTCTTCTCTGTGTATCTACTTATGTGTGTTCTTAGTTGAGCATCCATTTATATAGCTTACCATGGTGGGTAAGGACTCAACCCTGCATGCCCTAATGACATGGTCAAATCAAAGCCCTTGCAACATAATTTAATCAAAGACATCTCAGCTGAATCTAATACAATCAAAGGGTATCACACCCAGAGGAACAGACCAGTTTAAAAACATAATCAATCTCTCTTTTTTGGAATCTATTAGTAATACCAAACTGCCACAAATATCTTCTATGTGAGAAAGCTTTTACTCAATGTTCTTCCCTCAATCAACATGAGAGAATGCATGCTGGACAGAAACCATAAGAATATCATCCATTTGAGTAAACCTTAATTTTTCTAACCTTAGACACCATGAGAATACCCCAAATGGAGAGAATCCCTATGAATGACATCATTGTGAGAAAGTCATCAATAAATATTCTGACCTTAGATGAAATGAGAGAACTCATTTTGTATATGGAAGATTTTGTATATGGAAGAGGCTTCAGCCATAGATATAACCCTTAAATACACCAGAGATCTTACATACTGAAGAAACTAATCAATATTGAAGTTCCTGTAGTCATGTGTACTACTTCAGTTAATATAAGAAAGTTCATACTGGGGAGAATCCATATGAATGTCTTCTATGATTCAAAGCCCTCAATAAATGGTTTGAAGGGAGGAATCACAATATAAATGTAATGGAAGTCAAGAATCCTCATATACAACTTTAACTGATAAACCAGAAAAATCATATCGAGGAATTCTATATCTGTACTCAATATGGGATTGCCTTAATTTATGATTTGATCTTTAAATAAAATGAGTGAATACCATAGTAGAGAAGCACTATATCTTTAAATACTGTGCACTTTCATTCAGTCAAAGCCATGTTTTGGTGTGCTAAAGAAAGCTCATTTTAGAAAGAAATACAAAAACATGCAATGAGAGGGAAAGGATATTATGAAGAGGAAAAAAACCCTTATGGGGCTTTCAGAAAATTCACGTTGGACAATGTATTCAATGGAAAATCATGGTAAATCATTTATTCAGTTATTGGTAAGCTTGTTTGCATTAGTTTTGTTTCTGTGAGGATTAGTGTTTTATGATTTTATGCAAATGATTTCATATATGACAGCTGTGTTATGGGTATCAGTGGTGGAAATTTTATATATTTTTTGGTAGGAGAACATGTGAAATCCGTGATGTGGGATTCTTCTGAGGTAAATGAATATGGTTCTGTGGTTACCTCTAATAGGTCAGTGATAGACATTTCTTTGCACCAGTGATTAAATATCTGAAGAGAACAAATAAGTTTGCTTTATTTCTGATATTAGAGGAAACAATACTTCATCTCAGTGACTAAACTCTATCAGTGGGTGAAAGGCTCCTGCACACAATAGTTCAATGAGTCAATCAAAGGCCCAGATATTTTCCATTGCCTTGCTAATGGCCCAGTATGGAATAACACTCAGAACCCACGACAAGAATCATCATGCTAATAATCAAAGAGGTAATAGATTTCAAAATCTATAAGGCCCATAAGCAATGCCATTAGATGATCTAGATTTGGCAAGCCTGTCCTTAACGATAATTATGGAAAACTTGACATCCAATGCATGCACATATGAAAACTACAGCTAATTTGATACATAATTTTAAAAGACTACTGAATGCTTTCCTACTAAACCTGGTACCCCTAGAAGTATTTATCTTCTCATTTTTTATGTAGTATTGAAGAAATGAATGCTTTACCCAAAATAGTGACCATAAAAAGATGTCTTACTTCATCATTTCCATTATATACAGATATTCTAGATGGTGTCGGTTTGACTAATGCATCAATAAACCAGCACTGAGCCTCTGAGGTCCTCCACATGCCAAGGCAGTGAGGGTAGGGCCTACATCTTGTGTTGCAGCAGGGTCAGTGTTGATGTTTGCCTCTGCCACTTACTTATGCATGTGTGTCATTTCCTGGGGTCCTTGAAAGGTGCAGTCCTGAATTTACTCTGTCATTGGGCACTTCCTGAGGAATTGTTCTGATTATCCTGGATCCAGGGGTTTTTCAGCCTCAGAGGGACCTGAAGGCTCTTGGTAATCCCTTCCATTATGACCAAGGCTTGATAGTATGGCATAACTTGCCCTTTGAAGGAGTAGTGGTAGGCTGTGTCTGGAAATTTTGTGGTCCCATGGCTCTACTTTCTGTATGACCCAATATAGAAGTGCCAGGAGGATATCAATATGTGGAATATGCTGGAACCAATAAACAAATAGCTTATTAACATGCTGGACTCCTTTTATGGAGGTGGGTGAATATAGGGAAAATACCTTGTCTTTTACTGGGTCAGGGAACTATTGATGGACTCTGGATGATACACTAAGAAAGTGTTCTACTAGGCAAGGCCTTGTATGTTATTGGAATTCATCACTCAACCAGATTGTTAAATCCCAATTAGCAATACATGCAATCCATAGGGAGGGTTTACCTCTAATTGGCCCTACCAACACGATGTCATAAATATAATGGAGCACTTGGAGTTCTCTGAGCAGGGCTACCTTACTTACTGTCCCACCTCTTGGGAACAGATATTGGGGAAGTTTAAATACTTGGGCAGCAGTGCAGTGAAGCCATGCTGTAAATCATGCCATTGGGAAGCAGCTTGATTCTGGACCTCTTCTCAGAGTGTGATGACAACAAAAACATTCACCAGATCAAAAATCCCATATAAAACATCAGTGAATGCCATAATGCCTTCTAGGAGAATAACAAATTCTGGACTACAGGTGCAAAAGTGGAATCTTCTGCTTTCAAGCATCAGAAGTCTATAGTTAGTCACCATGACCAACAAACTTTTCCCTGGCCACATCAGGCTATTATAGACAGAGATCATGGAGTGGAGAGCAGCCATAGATAGAAGACCTTTTATGAATACTGTATTGTCCTTTTCTCCACCAGGAAGCCAATATTGCTGTTCCTGGACTGTTCAAGGAGGTAGGAGCACTGGAGGTGTGCAATCTACACCATATTACCTCCCTTAACCACGATGGCCAGAAATTGTTAGTGTAAACACACAATTTCATTCACTACTGGGACATGCAGTGGTGCAGGATCTTTAGGTTTATAAACTCCATAAATTTTTTTTAGGTGCCAGGGACTTAACCTAGGACCTTGCATGTGGGAAGCTGGCACTCAACCACTGAGCCACATCAGCTTCCTGAGCTGGCTTTTTCATTTGCTTTGCTTGTTGTTTGTTTGTTGTTGTTTCTTTTTTTACAGGAGGCACTGGGAACTGAACCAGGGATCTCCTGTGGGAGGAAGGCATTCAATCCCTTGTGCTGCTTGTGCTCCCAGTCCCATATATTGTAAGCATTGAATTCCCTATTCCCTTTTACCACCTCATACAGTGGTAAACTATCTTATAGATTTTGATTTTATGAGTGTGCTGATTATAATTATTTCATATCATTGAGATCACACAATATTTTCACTTTTGAGCCTTGCTTTTTTCACTCAACGTATCTTGGGTTCATCTATGCTGTCACATGTATCAGAACTTCATTCCTTTTTTAATGCTGAAAAATATTCTATTGTTTTTATATAATGCATTTTACTTATGAATTCTATAGTTGATAGACATGGTTTCTTCCATCTATTGGTAACTGTGAATAATGTCACTATGGACATCAATGTGCAAATATCTGTTTGAGCATTGACTTTTAATTTTGGGGGGCATATTACTAGTCATCACTGCCAGATGTTATGTTAGTTCTATAATTAGCTTTCTGAAGAACCACCAAACTGTCTTCCACAGTTGCTGCACCATATTACACTGCCACCAGTAATGAATGAGTGTTCTTATTTCCCTGCTTCCTCTATGTACTAGTCAGCAAAAGGGGTGCTGATGAAAACTACCAGAAATCTGTTGGCTTTTATAAAAGGGTATTTTTTTGGGGGTAGAAGCTTACACATACCAGCCCATAAAATGTAAATTATTTCCCTCACCAAAGTCTGTTGTCATATTTTGGAGCAAGATGTCTGCAGATGCCTGCAAGGGATCAAGTTTCCTCTTCCTCTCAAGGCTTTGTAGTCCAAGCTTCTTCCAATACCAGTTGTAGACTGGGATAAGTCTCATCTCTCTCCCAGGGTTAATTTCTCTCTGGGATCACCTGCTCTTCTCTGCTCTCTCCACAATGCCATCTGTAAACTTCAGGCAAATGGGTCATCTCTCTTCCCTGGGCCTTTGCCATGTCTAATGGAACCCTCTCTCTTTCCTCACCTATCTGCTTCTCTGTGTATTTATTTCCTGGGGCTTTAGTATTAAATCTCCTACCTCCCTTCTCTGCAGTTTGGTTTCTCTGTGAGTTCCCCCCCACCAAGGGGGTGGGGACTCAATATCTTACTGATGTGACCCAATCAAAGCCTTACTCATTATTTAATAAAGTAAAGCTGAAACCTATGAATCCAATATAATCTAATATGCCCAGAGGAACAGACTAATTTACAAATGTATTTCAATATCTAATTTTGGAATTCAAAATCAATATCAAACTGCTACACCCCACCCTCTGAATTCCAAAGATACATCACAATATTTAAAAAAAACATCATTTCAGTAGCAGTACTATGTACAAAATCATATCACAATCAGTTTATGAAAATGCTGTTTGTCTTGGGGCAAAGTTTCATCTGCTGTATACCTCTGGAACTTAAAAAACCATTTCTGTTTCCAATACACAAATGGACAGACAAAGGATTAACATTTTGATTACAATAAGGAGATATGGGGAGGGAAACATAAGTCATGGGTCCCCTACAGTTCTGTAAACCTCCAGGGCATGCTTCATTAGATGACAAAGACTGAAAGTCATTCTTAAGATGACAATTTCTTCTACCTGGGGGCCACATGGGGACTCACCCTTTCCACAGGCTTGCCCAATGGCCATTTTTAGTTCCACACTCATCAAACATCTGGGTGGTGACCAAGCTCCATATCTCACGCTCCAAGAGTGTTGGGGTTATTGTCACACTTTACCCAAACTTTGGGTTAGAGTCTTAATCCCCCTAGTACAGTGACGTGAAGACAACATCCTCCCTAACTTTGGCATACAGGCCTGACCTTCTCAGAGCAATGAGTTGGTGACCTGGCCTTCCCTAATCCATGGGGGACAGGCCCAACCCTCTCAGACCTATGGGGCATTGACCTCAACCTCCATAATCCACGGGGAATGTGCTCCACCATCTCTGTACCCTGAGGCAGCAAAACTCTCCCTGAACATTTGGTGAGAACATCCACCTTCTTCAACTGCTGGGGCAAACTCACACTCTCTGTACACATGGGTGGGGTTTCTCTCTTGGCCCTAGGAGATGTCTTAATTCCAGATCTCAGCTTCCATGGTTTTCCTGGTAAAGCTATTTCCCCTTCAATCTTTTCCTTCCATGTCCCTTTTATTCCAGGCTGACAGCAATTTTGTTCATAGAGCTCTCTCAAAAAATTTGTTGGTTTAGCAAGCAGGAAGCAAGGGTCCAAGCCACCAGACAGTAAGACTTCCCTAGATAACTGCATTTTCAATCCTGATTGACTTACAAGTTTTAAGTTTGATTAAGTCCTCAAATGGGGTACTATCATCTGGGAGCTTGATTTCCAGAGGCTTGGAATTTCTGGAATCAGTTTTTGTTTTCTTTATGCCCAACAATTCAGACCTCAGCTTATTTCTCTTGTCTAGCATTTTACTATAAGCTGCAAGGAGAATCCAAGCTGCATTCTCCAAGTTTACTTTGGAAAGTTGTTCAGCTAAATGTCCAGGCTCAGCATTTTCAAATTTTGCCTTCCATATAACACCAGGAGTCAATTTTGCTAATTTCTCTGCAACTTTAAAACACAGATTGTCTTTCCTCATATTTCCAAAATAGTTTCATTGTTGACTTCTAAGGCCTCATAAAAGTCTCTTTGGAGTTCATATTACTATCTACAGTCTCTTCAAAGCACTGTAGGTCTTTTCTACCAAGCATCTCACAATTTCTCTCACAAAATACTCCTTACCCTTTTATAAAATTGTTCCAGAATTTTGGTAATTGCAAAAGCACAACCCCACTCTCTCAGTGACAAATTCTGTATCAGTCAGTCAAAGGGGTGCTGATGCAAAATACCATAAATTTGTTGGCTTCTATAAAAGGGTATTTATTTGGGGTAGAAGCTTACAGTTACCAGACCATAAAGCATAAGTTATTTTCCTCTCCAAAGTCTGTTGCCATGTGTTGGAGCAAGATAGCTGTCAATGTCTGCAACAGTTCAGTCTTCCTCTTCCTCTCAAGGCTCTTTGGTCTGAGCTGCTTCCAAAATCAGCTATAGGCAGTGATAAGTCTTGTCTCTCTCCTGAGGTGCATTTCTGTCTGGGCTCACTTCTGCTCTTTCTACAAGGCCAACTGTAAACTATAAGGTGAATGCCTAATGTCTCTTCCTGTGGCCTCTGCCGTGTCTAATGGAGCCCTCTTTCTTTCCTCACATATCTTCTTCTCTGTGTATTTACTTCCCAGGGCTCTAGCATTAAAACTCCTAACTCCCTTCTCTGTGGTGTGGCTTAGGGACTTAACATCCTACTTCTGTGGACCAATCAAAGCCTTAATCATTATTTAATCAAGTAAAAGTGAAACCTCTGAATCCAATATAATCTAATATGCCCAGAGGAACATACCAGTTTACAAGCATAATCCAATACCTATTTTTGGTATTCATAAGCAATATCAAACTGCTAAACTCTACAAAAATTATTTTCAAAATTTTTAAAAAATAGCAGCCATTCTAATGGGTATGAAGTGGTATCTCATTGTGGCTTGGATTTGCATTTCCCTGATGGCTATTGATGTTTGGCCTCTTTTCATGTGCTATATCTCCATCTGTATATCTTCTTTGGAGAGAGGTCTGTTCAAGTCTCTTGCCCATTCTTTAATCATGTTGTTAAGTTGAAGGTCTTCTTTACATATATTGGATTATAATCCTTTATTGGATATTTTCTCCCATTGTATACCTTGTTGTTTAATATTCATGATAGAGTCCATGAAAATAAAGTTTGTTAATTTTGATGAGGTCCTATTTATCTAATTTTTTTTTTCTTTTTTTGCGTGTGGTTTGGGTGTAAAGACTAAGAAACCATTGTCTAAGGCAGGGCCAGAAAATGCTTTCCTACATGTTCTTCTATAAGTTTGATAGTTCAAGCTCTTCTATTAAGGTCTTTGATATATTTTGGGTTGAGTTTTTATATTGTGTGAAGTAGAAGTCCATCATTTTTCCCATGGAGATCCAGTATTCCCAGCACTATTTGAGATTATTCCTTTCCAATTGACCGGTGTTTTCCACCTCTTGAAAAAATCTGGCTATAAATTTGAGGGTTGATTTTCTTTTTTTTTCTTTTTTCTTTTTTTTTATACACATTCACACATTTATTCAAATAAAATATTAATGTCTATTGTATGACAGGCTATATTCACAGAAAACATTTCCTCTGAAGAGTTAAGGAGTTAAACTGATAATTTCACATCACAGAGGAGTAAATAAGATTCAATAATACAGTATTAGTGAATGCAAATATGACCAGCTTAAACGAGACAAAAGGAGAGGGTGTAAATATTTGACTTTATCATCCATTTTAGTACTTTTTTACTATACAGGTGTATTATTTTAATAAATTTTCAGGTGAGAGAGGAGTCCAAAAAGTGGATTAAGATGATTCCTAAAATGATTGACTCTAAAAGCTATATACTGGCCACCTCCCAAGTGGTAAGATGACTTCTTCACCAAGTCGATGCTATTTTCTAGTGTGAGCTACACATATTTTTTTGTATGTGGGTGGGAGGGGGTAATATGGGAATCCCCTATAATTATCTTATATTTTTTATTTTTTAAAATATAATTAGATTACATAAATGTCACATAAAATAAATATAAGTGATTCCTATATGCCCCACTCTCCACACCTCCCACATTTTCCCACATTAATAACATTAATGTGGTACATTCATTGAAATTGATGAACATATTTTGGATCATTGCCAATAAGCATGGATTATAGTTTACATTGTAGTTTATCCTCTCTCCCACACAATTCTTTAGGTTATGGCAAGATATGTAGTGGCCTGTATCTGTCATTGCAATGTCATTCAGGATGATTCCCAAGTCCCAAAAATGCCCCTGTGTTACACCTGTTTTTCCCTCTCCCTGCCCTCAGAGCCTCCAGTGACCACAGTCTCCACATCAATAATATAATTTCTTACATTAATAGAATCACAATAAGTCTATAGTACAAGAGCATTGATTTTTGAGATCTAAATTTTATGTTATAGTTCATTATCCATTATATTGTGGTTTTGAATATTGTGGCTTTGTAATAAGTTTTAAGATTGGCATTTGTGGGTCATCCAACTTCATTCTTCTTTTTAAAGATGGTTTTACCTATTGAGGGCCACTTACCCTTTCAAATATTTTTTTAAGATACTGGAGCCATGTATTGAACACCGGGCCACAACCACTGAGTCACATCAGATCCCTTGAGT
>JAQZBX010065920.1:0-16210 GCA_029593785.1 Cabassous unicinctus
TATATATATATATATATATATGCTGTCATATAACTTAAAGAAAAAATAATGAGCATCTAGTCTAGGGCCCATTCATTTCTCAATGCTTTAGTAAAAAATTAATTTTATAACCTCTTTTTTTGTTTTAGATAAATTTACTTTTCTTAAAATGATAGTCACTCTTTCTCCAACAGGGTGATTAAACCCACCATAACATTCTCATGAAAACAAAGTAATCAAAGAGTTGTTTCTTAAGTCTGAATTTAAGATCCAATCCAACATTTTTCAGGAAATCAACTTCTAATCAGTTACACCTAGAAAACACATATATCTCTCTTGGAAGAAACACATGTTTGATTGCAGAGTGTGCTTTAAATCTATTCTCAAAAGTCCTCTTAGGGAAAAAAATAAATTTTCAGAGACAAAACACTGAATATAATGTGGATATCATGTTTTCCGATAAAGAATTCCAGTTTTCAAAACCCCTGCATCTTGAAATTAATTTACCTGATTATGATCTTTCAGTTGATTTTTCTGGAATAAAAGAATAAACTACTTCTTAAGCATTTCTGAACACCTATCTCTTACAAAAATCAAAATGTTTGCAGCAATCCACGGTCATGCTATATATTCTTCCATTCTTCTATTCAAATCATGATTTTGAATTATGAAGGCAAATTTTAGTCATTTGGTACATTGGTTTATCCATTAAGTTGCTCTTTTAAATTAACAAAAATATTTTTCTATGAGAAAGAAACAGATTAGCACTAGTATTAAGAATGTATTCACTTTTGCCTACCAATATCCAACCCGTAATTTAGTCTACAAATTAAACAAATTGACATCTATTAATCTGCATGAAAATTGAACTAACCCAGTTTTCTGCTAATAATGTAGGAACAAAATAGTGGAAATAAAAAATTTCCATGATTTTCTATTCATCAGGTTAATATAAAAATCATTATATTTAACTCTCAAGTTAATAATCCTTCATATCTCAGCTCAATTATCTTTTCCTCAAAAAAGAATGTCTGAATTTCATTGCTAACTTTGAACTTTTCATTTTTATCACTTAATGAGTCATCAGTTAATATTTGGTGATATGAAAATTTCATAACTCTCTAGATCTACTACTAATCTAATACTGTAAATTGCTTTAAGGCAGTATCATGTCTGTACACAATTTTACCTTCAAGGCATAAATCAGTTTCTGGATAATATAGTTTACTCAGAAAATATATAGAGTTTTAATGAATATTGAGCAAGAAAAGCGCAAAGCTAATAGCAATAGTAAGCACTTCTATGACATTTATGAATTACTGTAAATATATATAAATGTTCCACATAAACTAACTCATATCCTCATAGCAACTCCAAGATGAGGGTCTATTCTCACCTATTATGACAGATCACACTTGAGAAAACAGATGCATATAAACTTAAGTTATTTGCTCAAAAAGATATAGTCCATTAGTGATACTAGCATTAAAATCTACTTTTCCTGACTACAGAGTTCATACTTTTAAGCACTTTAATACACAGAATTCAAAAAAATTATTTTCACTTTGTCCACTACTTATCAATTCTTCTGACCATGCCTTATGAAGTAATGAAGGTAAATAGATCGTAGAAATTAGAGAGAAAGAAATGTTTATAAGAAGTAGGGAAGAATTGGTTTCATTAAATTTGACAAACCATTTTGTTGATTGATACATTTGGAATTTAAAAGGGAATTTAACAGTTCCATTTCTCCTTATCTTCTAGGATAAGGATATAGGTATCTGCAAAATTTATTCCTGTAATTCTAATAATTTTTAGAAATCCAATATAATTATGAAAAAAGCATAGAAGTTCATGAGTCCAGCAGAAAGTTAAAGTTGGAAACCTCCAATAATTTGAATTCCAAGGAAGCACAAGATCTAGAAGTGACAAAGAACCACTACAAATTTGTCAGAGAGTGAAAGAAAGAGTTGGCCATAGCACAAGCAGATGCAAAGAAATGAGCTAAATTATAAAGAATTATTAAACCCAAATTGGGCCTAGAATTTCAGTTGGAAAAAGAAGAGAAACCCAGATTCAGGCATTTTCATTTCCTCTCAATCTCTTCTCTGCAGCTCTCTACTAACTTTCCTGTAAAATACTGGGGCAGGCTGGGAAATCTTCAGTTAAGATCCCAATTCAACACACAAAATACCAAATGTCCTCCTCTCTTACTAAATGAGGGTCTGCTATTCTTTTGCCAACTGTAACATTATTATTATTTTAATCTGCCCTAAATATAGATAAGCTATATTGACATAACTATTCATAGAATTGCTCCTGCTTTCTGAGAGCATTCAGTCTATAATAGACATTTGCATCCTTATATCCTCTCCTTAATTATCTAAACAAAGTCTAAATCTACCATAGTTTCTTTCTAACACCCTTTACTTAGAAACAGCACATTTTCTTATTGCCTGAGTTCTCATTCACTGCATTGAATAATAAAGCCAACTTGTTGAAACACAGATGTTCCTAGTGGTCATTTGCTAAAGACTATTTTTAATTACTAAGTGAAAAGATCTAGTGGAGCCCAGAAACAACATTCACAGATTTATGAGTAACTTCATCAGAGAGAGGCCACTGTCTCACAAAATACTAGAAATAAAATTGTTAAAAGCACACAACCACAATACCAGAAACAAAAAATTCCATAAACAGGTTCAACAGTAGCGTCAATAGAGCTGAGGAAAGGATGAGTGAACTTGAAGATAAGGCAAAAGGAACTAATCAAACTGAACAGAAAATTAGAAAAAGAACTAGATGGGGAAAAATTATTCAAGGTATTTTGGACAATACTAAACAATTTAAAATGCATGTAGTTAGGTTTTAGAAAAAGAACAAAGAGGGGATGGTTAGAAGAAAAATTGAAGGATATAATGGCCAAGACTTTAATCTCTTTATTCCTATGTCTCTTAAATAATTGAATTTTTATTTAAAAACCACCTAAATGACAAAAAATCTGAAACTGTTTTCCAAGTGTGAAAATATCGCCTTTCCCTCAGATGGGGATGTGGACAGAATGCTGTGTGAAACCTCTTGAACCATGCCAAAGAAGGCAGCATCTTGGAAGATACCCAGAGCAACCTGGATCCCAGGATTACCTCAAGGAAAACAGACCCCAAAAGGCCTAGTTAGCTAAAGTCTGTGGTTACACCCATGGATATTTTCCCTTTTGGTTGAGCCACTCTGCTTCTGAAGCCATTTCTTACAACAACCAGCCTATACCTGGATAATACAGTTCTCTCCCCCACTCAATTGCATCAGCTGATAAATCTCTCTTTCCTTTACAGGGTTCTTTTTTTCTGAAACAACTATTATACAATGTATATTTGAGAACACTTAGCAGATCTCTCCAAAATTACACTGTCTTTATTAGCAGATCTAGTGAAGTCTGCCTGCAACATACACCTCTCAAAAATACTTATATTTGTTAATATTTTTAATTATAATAAAGTAATGTATTATATTGCTTCAACTCTGATAAAGGTGGTATAATTTTGTAGAAAAAATACTATATGACAAAGATGTGATTAAGAAAGTGAACTCTAATGTCAGACTGTTTGAGTTCAAATTTGTGCTTGTCCTATAACCTGTTGTCTGATCATGAACAAGATATGACTCCATGCAGAGTCACAGCATAAACATTTGTGAAATTCAGCCATTCTAATACATTTATTGGGGCACTATTTTAGGGGTTGGAAATACAAAATTGACATTATTGCCAAACGTCTTGTGCTCATCGGGTTTCAATGTGGGGAAAACAGAGAGTAAACAAAAGGAAGAATCAAAATATATACAGTGTTAGATAGGAATAACTGTTATAGAAAACAAATGCAGCATTGATTAGGATTGGGGCAGGTGTGATTTTAATTAAGATGGTAATGGATTTAAATAGGATGGTAATAGGAAGAGAATGAGAAAAGTCCATGCAGTTATCTGAGGAAAGGGAATACAAACTACTGTATAAAAATAATACAAATCACTTTATTTGATATACAAATCACTTGGTGGATAAAATATGTCTAATAACCATTGCTTATGTTTAAATAAAAATAAGAAATATAGGAAAATGATGAAAACATACTTTCTTACATTTCCATTGTATAGTACAGAAAATTAAAACTGTAAATCCATATTACAGAGAGGCATATTTAAAAGGAAATATTAGTTAATGCTTAAATTGAACAGGGTTCCTATTAGGAATATTGGAAATATTTTTTGTATATTTTATACATAAGATTTGTCTAGATGACCATGAATAAAACTCTCATCAATGATTATGATATTTCTATTTTTTTAATAACTTAAAATATCTTGCAAATTTTCTTCAATATTCACATATACTTTTTATATAACTTGGATATTTCATAAGATTTTACATTGCTTTAAGACAAAATATTGAAGTGCTCTTTTTACTTTTCAGCTGGTTCTTGTTTGTGAGTAAGATTAGCCAAAAACACCAGTCAACATTCTCACAACAAAAGAAACTGTGCATTCAAAATTTTGCAAGAATGTAAACATTCTGATGATCATGGTCAAAATTTATTTGTACTGCATTAAATTCTTTCCATTCAGCATATGATTCCATATTTAAAATAACTTTATGGATTTAGAATTGTTTGTCTTGTACAGTTGAGAAGACTAGATTTAAACTTTCAGTGACTTACCAAAGGATTATAGATTTAAATATTTGGCAGTTCTAAATTCTAAACCCTTGATTTTTCAGTCCAAATCAGCACTTTTTAAGACTATCCTATATTTCTTCTTTACAGAATAAATGGAATACTTTCTGAAAGAACTCTTTATAATAAAAGTCACTGAAACTGGAATATACATGGGGATTTTTAAAACAAAATTTAAAGAATAATGTCACTTTTTTTTGAAAGCATTAGTTGCCCTTAAAATCACATATTGCCCTTAAAATCACATAAACTACAGGATTAACACATATTTCATGGCTTCCAATTACTGTGTAGATTTCTGAAAACATGTTTTTGGAAATGTTCCAACCACAAATGGTCTACTTGATGATGGCTCAACAAAAAATACAAATAAATTCCTGTATTTAGAGAAAGACTAAATAAATACCCAAATAAGATGAAACAGATGCACTTAAATATTCAGCATTATCATTATTTCTGTTGCTTGTAAACCTCTTTCTTCTGCATGACCCTAGTGAGAGCATTTTTCACCTCTTTTTTGCTAAGACTGTAAATGAGTGGATTCAGCATGGGAATCACCATAGTATAAAACACAGAAGTCAGTTGATCCTTTCCTAAGGAGTAGGAGCTCTTTGGTTTTAAATAAAGAAAACTTGTAGTGCCAAAAATAGATGGTGATTCCCAGCAGGTGGGAGGCACAAGTAGAGAAGGCTTTGTGTTTTCCAGAAGTAGAATTAATTTTCAGGATAGTAGATAAAATGGACACTTAGGACACTGAGATGGTGATAAGAGACACCATTATGTTTAAACTACCAACAAAGATTGTCATGATTTCAGCGCCATGACAGTGCAGGACAGGTCTAAAATTGGGGTTGTGTCACAGAAAAAATGGTAGACTACATGGGAGTTGCAGAAACTCAAACTGTTCATGAAAAGAAGGTTGATTAATGATTCAGTGAATCGAATCATGTAAGACCCAGTGATGAGAGTGCAGCAGAGCCTCCTGGACATAACAACTGGGTAGTGAAGAGGATTGCAGATAGCTACATAGCAGTCATAGGCCATTGAACAGAGAAAGAAAAATTCAGTGACAGCCAAGAAGAAAAAAAAGACACTGAGTGAAGCAGCCTATGAATGAAATATTCTTGTTGCAAGTCAGTAAATTCTCTAAGGTTTTAGTTGTGATGAACTGTTGAGTAACTGAGGTCAAGGAATGACAGATCATTCAGAACTCAGGAAAAAATACGTGGGTGTGTGAACTTGGAGAACGCGGAATATAATTACTACCATCCCTGCATTTACCCGCAAGGTAATAAGGTATATCGTGAGAAATAATATAAAGAGGAGCCTCCGGATCTCTTCAGAGTCTGTCAATCCCTTAAGGAGGAAGTCTGGCACATTTGTGTGATTCCTACTATGCATAGAATTCAACTGATGAAAACTGTTGAGAAATCCAAGGTGACACTTAACATAAATGACTTCCAAACTGTTATTTTTTATAGGAATGATCTGGCAGATTTTAATACATCAGCTTAGTGATTCCAGAAAATTGTAATAAAAAGTAATTTGCAAAATATGACTGAAAAAATCTTAGTTTCTCTGCCAATTATAAATTACATAAAATCAGTATCTGGATATTATATAATAGCAACAGAGACACATGCATATATATGTTCCATAAATAAAAAGAACATGACACCATTAAAATACTTCTCTTCATTGGACCATTTATCCAAATTTTATACCATAACTATTACTATTGTATTAGAGGAGCAAAAAAGGCACAGAAAGTTTGCTTACCCAGAGTCTCAGCCTTTAAGTATTGTTGGTGTTGTGATTTTACCAAGATTGTTTGAGTCCACAGATCATAACACCCTAGTCTTTCTTATATTTAATTTCAGCAAAAAAAGAAAAAAAATGCCTTATGGAATGAACAATTATAGAGAGTTTTAATGTATCATTTACTCTTCTTTTCTATGCAATATTATTTAATACAAATGATATATCAGAAATTAAAATCTTATGTGTATTATTATTATAAAGCACACAACACTATTAATATTCTTATACTATTTAACAGTTTAATCAAATTTCCTCCAACAATTATATTTTCAATATATACACATTGTTTTATGACTATGATTTTATAAGTTCTATACTTCCATTTCTACAAATCTTAACATTACTTAAGTAAGGCCTTCATAATATGTGTAAGTATAGGCATATCTGTCTAATAAGATCCCAATTTTAGGAGAAAAACTAAAAATCTCTAACATTGAAATTAATACTTACCATAAATCAAAGTTGTTGAAAAATTTTTATAGCATTATTTCTCTAGAAATTTGTCAATTTTAAGTTTTTTTCACAAATAAAAGATGTAAACCATTTAAAGATTCTGAAATTTCTTTGATGCAATATTTGTTTCCTTTGGGATAATTTGTTTAATACTTTTGAATGATTTTTTTAAGGTAAAATAAATCAACCTAAAATTTTTCTTCAGGTCCTAGTTAAATAGAAAGTTCACCTGGAAGTTAGGTTTGATATGTATACCAGGGTCCTATTGTGAACATAAGCAGAGCAGAGTATCCTTTGCCTTTCACTCTGACAATACCAAGGCAACTCTTATTTTGAGGATTGCTGATAATGAAACATTTGGTCATCTCTGGGACCAATTTCCAAGGAAGATTGCTTGACATGATGCTAAGGATAAAAGTTCAAGGCCTAATGCATCTGTGTCAGTTTTGTAACATAAACAGAAAATTGCCTCCCCTTAGAAGTCACATAATTTTGAGCAGCATTTATTGTATTCATTTGTGATGTTCTAAATTATGACTGGATAAAAGAATATGTTTTTCTAGAGAAATGCTAAGTTAATTTGTATCTGAAAAACCAGATCATTAACCACCAGTCATGTAATATCAAATTTTTTGCAATGAAATAGTTTTATATTTAAAGTGAGCACTTTCATAGGATTGAACATTGTTTATTACCCCAAAATTATTATATAACAAAAATCAAACACAAAAAGCAAATTCATTCATAAATATTGTTATTCTTTAGGTATAACATCTTCCAAGTATTTTCCTTTGTGCATATAAAACCTATTTATACTTATTCTTAAGTGTTTATATACTTTTATCACACTGGATTTTTAGTACTTATTAACTGATAATTAAAAAATAAATAAAAAACAATAATGGCAAAGCACACTGCAAAACCCCAAATAGGCAATTTATTGACATGTAGTTAAACAAAGAAAACTGATATAAAAAAAAAAGAAAAAGCACTGCTTTTGTATGCAAACCAGGTAGGCCTACCACCAGAACAACTTTTGCAGCCTTGTTAGCCATTTTTCCTGGAGGACTAAAGAAGGATTTCATTGCCAGGAAAGAGCAAAAACTTGTTTAGTATAAGGGTTGCCCTGTAAGACAGCTTGAAATGTGAGTCTAACATCCTGATTTATAGTTGTGGTGGTTTGGAACTATATATACTCCAGAAAATCATGTTCTTAACTTCTGGGCAAAAGGAAACCAGAAATCGATGCTTAGGAAAACTCTGAGTTTTCAGAAAAGCGAGTCACCAGAGACTACTACTCCATGAAAGGGTATAAATGAACATGGAACAAGTTAGCCATTTCAGTGCAAGTCAGGACTGGAAATGCATATATCTAGAAAGGATTCTGGAAAGTTCTATTGCTTTATTGTTTGGACCCCTGTGAACTACATGCAAAATCATCAAGTTTTTGTGAAATCTGTATGAATGGAACCACTGAGAGTCTGGACTAAAAGAGTCAGACAATGAACAGAGTGAAGGAAAAATGACTTCAAAGGCAGAAACTTGGAAGCTGAGGTACAGAATGATGACATTTGCTCAGACAAGAGAGCAGATCCACCCATGTATGTGAAAAGGATGAATATGCTCCAGAGCTTGGGCAGGGTATGCTTTCTGCCTCATCATTCAGAAAGAGAGTTACCACCCCAGGTTTCTCAAACTGGTCACTACACCAATGCTTGGAAAAGGCAGATGCTAGAGTTCAGCAGCCACCCTGATACATGAAGAGGGTGGAGCTGAGTGCCTGGCCATCATGCCAATGTTTAAAGGTATTTAAGCCTTCACACCAATGTTTGGGGAGAACATAGCCACTGCAAAAGCCCTTGTTGCAGTGCTGTAAGGTGGGGAGGCTGCTTCTTCATACCAGTGGGGAAAACATTATTTCATGGATGACTATCAGATCTTGAAAGTTAATGGATATGCTATACAGGGATTTGTAAGTTTTGGGGACCCATTACCTCTGTTTCCTTTCCAATTTCTCTCAATGGGATTGGAAAAGTTTATCCAATGCCTGACCCTACTTAGAATATTAGAACTACATAACTTGTTCTCTAAGTTTCAAAAGTCCAAAGACTAGCAGGAATTGTGCCCTAGGACAGACAGCAACTGTAACTGATTTTGATGAATCTTTGTACGTAACTGTAGCAGTTTGATATTATTTATGAATTCCAAAAAGAGATATTATGTTTCTAAAGTGGTCTATTCCTCTAGGTATAATATCCTTTGATTGTATTAGATTCAACTGCGATGTCTTTGATTAAAATAAATCAAGGAGGGCTTTGATAAGACCATGTCATTAAGATATGCAGGGTTAAGTCTCTGCCACCTTGATTGGCTATATAAATGGGCACTCAATCAAGAACACAGAAGTAAACACACAGAGAAAAACACAGAGGACAAGAGACAGCTCCACAGACAGAGCAGAGGCCCTGGGAAGAGAGATGAGCCGTTCACCTGAAAGTTTACCTCTGACATTGTGAAGAGAACAGAGCAGCTGAGCCTGCTAAAAGCCCCAGGAAGAGAGATAAGCATCATGCCAGCCTACAGCTAAGATCGTAAGAAGCTGAACCCACAGAGCATTAAGAGGGAAAGGAATGTTGAACCCTCACAGACATTGCCTGCCATCTTGCTTCGACATGTGCCAACAGCATTTGGTAAGGAAGCAATCTTGATTTGGACTCTTTAGGACCTTGTACATGTAAGCTTTTATCCCAAATAAATACCCTTTGTAAATGCTAACAGATTTCTAGCATTTGCATCAGTAGCCCTTTGCCTTACTAATACAATAGCATTGTTACTAAAATTATTTGTGGCTCTTGGAATATTGTGATATAATGAATATATATTGCATATGGAAAAATCATGTCTTCTTGGGGTCAGAGAGTTTGTTGTGGTAGTTTGTCAATTTATGTACCCCAGAAAATCAAGGTCCTAAGGCGACCCATTAAGGTGATTTAAACCTATTGTTGCATATCAATAACATGTATATAGAACCTTTTGATTAGTTATGTTGTTAAACCATGGGCCAGGGTCAACAAACTTAGTGTTGTCATATTAATAACTTGTATGTAGGACCCTTTGATTAAATAAATACAGTTAAATCATGGTCAAGGTTGCACAGGGTTGAACTTAATCCTTTTAATGGAGTCCTTTATAAATGGGAGGAATACAGAGAGAAAAAGAGAAAACCATAGAAGTAAAAGGTGAAAGCAAAGAAACCTGGAAGAGAAGAGAGAGAACAAAAGACAATAATATGTGCCTTGCCAAGTGACAGGGGAGTCCAATATCTCTGGCAGCTAGACTTTGGGGAGGAAGCATCTCTTGATGTTGCCTTGATTTGGACATTTTTCTCAGTCTCAAAAATATAAACTTGTAAACTAATAAATTCTACTTTTAAAAATGAACCTATTTCATGTTGTCTGCGTCTGGTAATTTAGCAAACTAAAGCAGTAATCACCTGGAAAGTTTTTCAATTACAATTTTCACAACACATTCTTCTATAAATTTAATACAATTTTGTGATGTGAATGTGGTTGTTCACTTTTATAATTGAAACCAATAAGGAATGGCATTTTATGCACATTTTAGCAAGCATAAGACTAGTACTCATATTTGTACTTACCACTATAAATTTTGTATTAAAAAACCCCAATTTTCATTTGTGTTTTTAAGTTTTAAGACAATAAAAATGAGAAAAGTATGTAGAAAATTGATCAGAAATGAACTGGAAATTATTATTTAAATTGTCAGATTTTTTGAAAACTCATATAGCCAATAAATGAATGACACAATTTCTTCCATTATTTTACACAGGGAAATTTATCCACTTGGACCAAAGTTTTTGTCATTGTTGATCATATCAATGCCATGGATTTCATTATGCCCAACTAAAAACAAGTAGGACTGTATTTTTACAAGATATTGCCTTAGTGCGTATGTATATAAACTGGAATGCCAGGGTTTCTCTTTGATTGGGAAACATACAGGATTCAGTTGAGGAATGTGTTCAAGTCACTATGTTTATGTTGATGAGTTTCACAATGATTTTGAGCTGCAAGTCTTCCTACTTTTATTATTTCTAGCAATTTATCTCTTTATTCTGGTAGGAAATTTGGGACTGGTAGTACTGGCCACTGGAAATTACCAGCTCTACAATCCAAAGTCTTATTTTCTGAGTGTGTTGTTATTCTTGGATGCCTGCTATTCTTCAGTTTTCACCCAAAATATGTTTGTCAATTTCCTGGCAGAGAGTAAAGTCATTTCATTTCTTGGAAGGACAAAACAGATGTTTTATTTTGTTACCTTTGGGACTACAAAGTGTTTCCTCTTGCTGTAATGTCCTCTGATCACTATGTAGCCATCTACTATCCACTTCTGTGTTCAGTTGACTTGTCACCCTGAGTCTGTGTGCCACTCATCATTTCTTCCTATTTTGGTGGCATTAACTTACATGACCAGTGGCCACTTTTAGCCTAACATTCTGTGTATCCAATGTAATTAGACATGTGTGTTGTGACATCATTCCATTCCTCACTATTTCTTGTACTAACACTGACATTAATCATCTACTTTTCTACTTTGTGGGCAGTATTGATATAACCACTAGACTAATTGTCTTGATCTCTTGTAGTTTCATTCTCTTGGCCATTCTGAAGAATTACTCTGCTAAAGTTAGGCAGAAAGTATTTTCAACTTTGGCTCTCACCTGACTCATTTGTCAATTTATCCTGGGGCAATCCTTTACATGTATGTGAGGCCAAGTTATAGCTAGGCTTTAGACCATGATATGCTAGTGTCTAAACATGTGATTCCCATGCTGAATCCCATCATCTACAGATTGAGGAACAAGATATTAGTGACAAAATGAAAAAAATAGCTTGAATTTTTTAAATAAATAAATACAAATTTAGCATTGAGCAAAACTCGAAAGAATGTTAGATATCAATCCAAATATCTAGAGTCAAAAACTAAGGAAGGATGTCTTATTTTTACTTAGTAGATTTTCCATTTATTGTAATACTTACAAAGTAACCATTATTCTACCTGCCAGTGCAGCATTTTAAATATATTTTTATTTTGTCCTCCATATGCCTATGATTATGTTCAAATCAATCCATATTAAATATTCATTAACATATATTGATATTGTTAGATATTATGAAATTTGATTTTCATTAAATATATAAGATGTCCTTAAGTGATGAAGCCTTGAAATAAACTCACACGATTTATAGTAAATCCTCAACACACATTATGGAGGTAATTTCTCATTCTGGAATTTCTTTGAAGGACTCCCTGAAGTTTGCCCACATGCTCCATGATCCCTTAAACTCAGATCTGTCCAGACATCTGGACATTACATTTGCATTCATTCACAATATAATTAATATTTATTCCATTATTTACTTCCTACTGTACAATTACAGAAATTTATTAGATCAATTCTGAAACTCATATAGATATAGTGAGATAATAAGGAAATATCTATTGGGTATAAAATTAAGGCTCAAGGAAAACAAAATATAGTTCAAAGAATAACTTACAACTGACTACGAGGTACAGTTGGGCCAAGATTTGAAAACTTTTCTAGCTTATCTTTGGGAGTTTTTTTGTTTTTTTTTTAATGCAGATTCTTACTCATTTTCTAGCTCTTCCTTTATCCTATAACTTTAATGAAAAAAACCTTTCATCTGTCATCATTCCTCAAAGTTTATACCTAATGAGCAAATCCCTGAGAAGTAATCTCCCATTATCTAAATACATACCTGTTTATGTCTTATTTATTCTGGTTTATTTATTTTTGTTCTAAGATATGTTTATTTGAAAGGAAATTAGGAGTGGAAATTTACTTTTCTTTCAATAAAATTTACTTCTTCCAAGCGTGGATGATTGTCTTGTGAACCAACCAAAACCATCTCATGAAAACAAGGTAATCACAGAGTTGATTCTTAAGACTGAATTTAATATGTAATCTATTAATTTTAAGGTGTTCAGTTTCTAATCAGTTAGGAAAAGTAAACTCATATATCTCTATTGGAAAAGACACGTTTCATTGCGATGTGTGATTTAAATCTATACCCAAAGTATTATTGAAAGAAAAAGAAATATTCAGAGAGAAAACACTGAATATTTTCTGAATATCAGGTTGTCTTAGAACAAAATCCAGCTATTTGAAACCAGAGCATCTGTAAATTTATTTTCTTGATTATGGTCTTTTGAGTTGATTTTTTTCTGTAAAGGAATAAACTTCTTCAAAAATATTTCTGGATACCCATCTCTTAGAAAATTTAAAAGGTTTACTACATTCCAGGATCATTTTATGGCTTCTTTCATTCTAATCATGTTTTTGAATTATTAAGGCAAAGTTTTAGGCATGGTTTTACCCTATCATTTGAATTCCTCTTTCTAACTAACAAAAATAAAATTTTCTAATAGCAAGAAAGAGATAGCACTATTCAAAGGATGCACTCACTTTTGCCTATCAATATCTGACCAATAATTCAGTCCAAAATTTTAAAAATGGATATAAAGTTAACTGCATGAAAACTGAACTATCCTCTTTTTCTCCTAGTAAAGTAGAAACCAAATATTGAAAATAAACAATGCCTGTGATATTCTATTCATCAGATCAATATGGAAAAATGATATATTTAACCCTCAATAAGTTTTCACTCTTTATATCTCTGATCAATTTTCTTTCCCAAATGAAAGACTCACAAAGCAGGGCCCTTTTTAATGACTGATCACAGTCATCAGTTAATATGTGTTGATATGAAAGTTTGATTACTAACTAAATCTACCACTACACAGACACTGTAAATTGAACAAAAATAGGATTTTTTCTATACACAGAAGTGTAAACTGAGGACAAAATGTTGTTCCTGGACATAGAGTTTACACAGAATATATGAATGAATTTTGAGTTAATAAATGAGTAATATGTACTAGCTATATGTATTAGTCAGCCAAAGGGGTGCTGATGCAAAATACCAGAAATTGGTTGGTTCTTATAAAGGGTATTTATTTGGGGTAGAAGTTTAAAGTTACCAGGCCATAAAGCATACATGACTTCCTTCACCAAAGTCTGTTGCCATGTGTTGGAGCAAGACACCTGCCGACATTTGCCAGGGTTCGGGCTTCTTGGGATCCTCTCTTCCCAGAGTTCCGTTTCTCTCAGGGCTTAGCTCCTCTGTTTCCTCCACAGGATCAGCTGCAGACTATGAAGCTTTCAGCTTTGCCTCTTTCCGCAAGGCCAGCTGTAGTCTCTCAGATGAACGGCTAGACTCTTTTCCCGGGGCCTTCTCTCCTTCCTCATGATCAAGGTCTCTTACTTCCTCAGGCTCCAGCTCAAGACTCCAACATCAGAATTTCAACTCAAAACTACTCCAGCTCTGACCTTTTCCATGCCTTTTATATTTGATTCCCCACCCACCAAGGGGTGGAGCTCAAACGCCCTACTGACATGGCCCAATCAAGCCGTAATCATAACTTAATCATGCCCAGATTAGCAGACCAGTTTACAAGCATAATCCAAAATCTATTTTTGGAATCCATAACTATATCAAACTGCCAAACTTCTACACTATATTTAGCATGTCTATGCAACTTAATACTTACTGCAAAATATATAAATATTTTACATATGCCAACATAGAATATCCTCATATGAACTCCAAAAGGAGGTTCTATTCTTGCCTATCATTACAGATCACAGATGGCAAAACAGAGGCATTTAAATTTTGTTTTTATTCAAAACTACATAGCTCATATGGGTGATATCAGCATTTTAAACTAAGTTTCCTGACTAAAGAGTACTGCTTTAAGCACTTAATACATAGAATAAAAGACCAAATTAGTCTCTTTATATTTTCCTTGATTATCAGGATTCTTAAACATCACTTATGAAGTAATGAAAGTCTTTATTAAGTCAGCAGCAGAAATAAGAGAGAAACTAACATATTTAATATCTATGGGAGATCTAGTTTAACTTGATTTGAAAAATCTTTCATTTGCTTGAATCATGAAGTATTTGCAGGGTTTTATCCTTGGTGATCAATAGATGAAGAGATTGAAAATAGAAGAGGAAGTAGAAAAAGACTGAGCAACAGGAAGATGAGGAGGAGAGGAAAGAGAAAGAGGAGAAGTAGAAGAAGAGGGAGGCAGACATAGAAGAAGAAGGTGGAGAAGCAGAAGCACAAGAAGGGTAAAATAAGGAGAAGTAAGAAGAGGAAGAGTAGGAAGAAGAAGAATATTATTTGGAAACCAAAGTGTATGAGATAAGTTATACTTACAATGATTCTAAGACTCCTTTACATTTTCTAGGTACAGAACCAGAGCCCCAGATATGTATAATCCTGGTAATTGTGGAGTTACCCAGAAGGGACACAATGAAAGCAATCACTTTGGATAAAATTTAAAAGGGAACATAGAACTTCCATTTCTACATAGGATGTAGAAAATTGAAAACAATCTCTTTCTGATTTTAACAATTAAAAACTCAAAGCTTTTCATGAGTCCACCAGAAAGGTGAGGTTGTCAACATCCAAGAAATTTGAATTCCAATGAGGGACATGTCGCTCAAAGAGGAAATGTGATGGAGGAACAATTTCAAATTTGTAAGAAGATAGAATAAAGAGATGAACATAGTACAAGCAACTATGAAGAAATCAGTAAATTATATTTTTTAAAAAGTTAAATCCAAGTTTGGGCTAGAGTGACAGTTGAAAAAGTAGAGAAACTTAGATTGAAGGGGTTTGAATTCACACTCAATATCCTCTGTGCAAGTCTCTACTAAGTGTTGTTGAGAGAGACAGGAGCCAGGCTAGAAAATATTCAGGCTACCATCAAATCAGTGCCAAACTTTCTGCTCTCTAACCAAAGAAACTGTTATTATTTTTTAAAATCTTTTTTTATTTTTAAAAAAGCTTTGGATTACATAAATTGATACATCAAAAATATAGTGAGATTCCCACTACCACCCACTCCCCCTCTCACAGTTTCCCCATTAACAGCATCTTTGATTAGTGTGGTACATTTGTTATAATTGTTGAACATATATTGAAGCATTTCTACTAACCATGGTCAAGAGTCTACTTTATACTTCATATGCCAGTTGAGACCTGAATCCCAGCAAAATTGCAACACCCCCTCTTTAGTTCATCAGAAACTGCTATTATTTTTCCAACTACAGATCTCTT
>JAQZBX010065921.1:0-16208 GCA_029593785.1 Cabassous unicinctus
TGCTGTTTCTTCATCTTTCAAAGGGGAATAATAAGAGGGCCTACAGTTTATGGTTGTTGTGAAAATGGAATGTGTTCTTTTGCATTTTGTGTGTTTTTAAAAAATTATATATAAGGCACTTAGTGCTTGGCATTACTAAGTGCTCAGCTTTTGGTAATTAACTATCTTCAGGAAGGGAAACAACACACGGTCCATCAGCTGCTCACTGATGATGAGTCACGAAGAACAGAACGAACACTGAAGGTAAGGATTCATCCTGGCCACCACTTGATAGACAATAAGTCTGGGGCCCAGAGAGGCCATGACTTGTTCAAGCAGAAATGTCAGTCCAGGTCTTCTGTGCTCCCATTAGCAAATGAAAAGAGTATGGGAGTCAGAGCTTTGGCATGAGTTTGAGTTCATAAATGTAATGGAGCTCACTGGGTGAATCATCAGAAGCAAGAATGGACTGAGTCAGTAGTGGAAATAAGAATAGGATTTTGGACTTTGACCATTAAGTTGGTCAGGTTCTGTTGTGTAGTCAATGAAATAAAAATATTGCAGCTGTCGCACAAAGCAGGCATAAGGCCTCTGCTTAACTTACTTTAACATAGTTACACCTCAGGCAGACAATTTAAACAAATAAGAACTGCAGTTCTATATTATCTGGATTTTGAGGTGATAAATATATTTTGTCTTTGATAAAATTTCCACATTTTTAGGCATGTTTTCATGTGTACCTTAACTTTTTCTTATGTTGGAAATGCGTGATTACATAACTTTGCTTTGAAATTTGGCAGATCCTTAAGAGAGATTTGACTAATTTAGAATATTATCACATTCAGCATATCACCAAAAGGAAAGGGTGTTGAAGAGAAATGTGTCTTTTCCATAGATGTTGCACACAAATCACTTCAAAAATTTGAGAAATTTTTTTCTCAAATTATATCTGAGCCAAAGTTTTTGAATTTGTTTTTAATCCATCCTTTGGAAAACCTCCTTATTTTAAGAAACGTATGTAGGCTTAGAATAGAGGATTTGGTAGCTACTGACCTTCCCTGATGAGGGGCCATGAATATGCATCAGGTGCTGTGGGGGCCTCTGAGATTGCTGTCAATTTGGTCGCTAGGAGAGGGGATGATAATAGTGTCATCAGACTCTTAAAATACTGAGATTGGGGGAATGATGATTTGTGGATGTATATATTTCTGGGGAAATATTCATGCAGATGGCTAAATGGCTGGGTGTTGCCTCTCTTCCAAATTTCCAAGACAAAAAGAGGGATAAGGAGAAAAAAACAAAAGTATTCAGAAGTCTTCAAATCACCCCATGGAAAAAGTCTTGGTTAATGAAAAGGAAATGTGAAGGATTCATCTTTTGTGAGAACTGGAGGATGAGATTGGGTGACCTGAGTCTTGATCTTTCCCAGAAGAATTATGTTTAGGATTACTGACAGTACTCCAGTGCCTGTAGCAAGCATGGATAACATTTGCGATGGGTCAGGCTCCTTACATGATTCATCTCATTTGATCCTTTAACTCTGTAAGGGAGTTAATATTGCTAGCTCCACTTTACAGAGGAGAAAATCAAAGTACAGAGGACATCAGTGGTTTGCTCAAGATCAATTAAATAACTAATGGGCAGTGGAGCTGGCCTCTGACCCCAGGAAGTGCTTCTTAACCCCTAGACCTATTGCCTTCACAGAGGTACCAGCTGACCTTGAAACCTGGATTTATACCCTGTTAGTTGTACCTTGTATTTGGGGATGAGGGAGGTTGAAAAGAAGAGACCTGGGTGTGAGCTGAGCCCAGCCCTCTGTGCTGAGAGTGCTCCCTTCCATTTCTAGCAGCTCTGGGAATGGATGGTGTGACCCAAGCAGCAGGCTCTTTGAACATGGAGGTGATCTCGACAGGGAAGTTTTGTCTATTTCTGTTCAGATGAAATGCTACCAAATGTGACCACATTTGGGATGGAAATTTGATTTTAACAACAGTAAAGGACTCACTTGAAAGCGGTCAGTTGCTTTAGACTATGGTTTAAAAGTTATATGGATCTAGTGAGACTTACAATGTGAAGAAAAAAAAAATGCCAGGGAAGTCCTTCATGGGAGACTGTGGGATACTAGAAAGAGTATTAAACTGAGAATTAGGAGCTCTGAGTTCTATTTCTGGCTTAGTTACTAGCAGTGGTGACTTTCACCTCTCAGCTGTAACGTCTTCATTTGCAAACTAGTATACAAAACTAGAACTCTGAGGTTTTTAAGGTTAGATAATTCTACAGTTTGATTCTGCCTGTGCCTTATAACTATATAATCCATGCTGATTCAGAAAATATGATTTTGTAAACTTCAGTGATACCCTTCATATGGGAGACAAATCAATGAATTTCATTAAAGCGATTAGCCTAGTTTTGGTAAGGAATTTGTGGGAGGTTCCAATGCCAAAGACATTTTCAGTCATTTTGAGGATAAACTAGAATTCAAGATTGATATTAAAATCTAATTTAAAACTAGATTCTCAGTTTGTCTCCCAGGCTCCTGTCCTCCCATCCCCATATTCAAGCTGCTAATAAATTCTAGACAGTGAGAATCATTTCCTCGCAAGCTAATTTCTCCCTTTATTTATCTCTGAGGTACAGGTCAATTTGTGCCACTTAATGTTCTAATCACTTTTCTCTAAAGAGGAAAGGAAGAAACATTATTTAGGACAGGCAAGCTTTTAAGGTAGGCGATTACAATAAAAAATTAATGAAACTATCTGCACCACTGGAATGTAATATTAATTTCAGGCCATACGTGGTCAAGCTATTTTATATACTGAGAGCACCTACAATGGGGCAGTTTCTATTCAAATCAGTCTCTCTCCATAATCTACATCCACATTCTTGCAATGGGAGGTGAAAACTGATAATTACAAGTCAATATAATAGACATAGAACAATACCAGTATAAAAGTGAGGGTCAGGAGACTGTCGTAATAGTTAAGGCAGATTAAGATAAGTGAAACTCAAATTTACCCAATTGAACTTACCCTGGCATTATTAAAGGTATATTTTTTAAAATGTTACTGATTCTTCTTAGAACCATTTGGTAAAATAGAGCAATATATTTCATGGGGCTGTTGTAATGATAAAATGAGACAATACACATAAAATTCTTAGAAGCATGGCTGGTATACAGTAAATTCTCAATATTGATATCAATCTCATCAGTTAGGAGTTTTGTTTGGCTTCATATAACAGGCACATACAAAAGCAGCTGCTTAACAAAATGGGTATACTTTTCCAATGCATCGTGAAGTCTGGAGTAGGCAGTCCAAATTAGGTATGGAAGCTCCAAGATGCCATCAGGGTCCCAGCTTTCCAAATGGCTTTTGTCCTAAGGCTTCTAATGATGGCTTCTACAAATAAATGCTCATGACCACATTCCAGGCAAGGAAGAAGAAATGGCAGGAGGCACAATGGAGCTAAGTCTGCTCTTTTTTTTTTTCTTTAAATCAGGAAAATAATAGGATTCCCAGAAGCCCACTTAGTAGACTTCTTCTAGTTATATCGCACTTGCTAGAACTTTATGTGGCGTCACACAGTTGTAAAGGAGCCTGAGAAATCAAATTTTATAACTGGGCACATTGTTACACTCAATAAAATCTGTCCTCATTGTTGGTGCCATCAGTGTAAAAAACTCAAATCTCATTTATATTGTGGTTCTGTTGGTAAGCAGGCTGAATGAAAGGATGTTCGGAAAGCAACTATGAGGGGCTGCCAAGGCTGTGACCACAATGCATTTACACATCATGCAGTCTATGTAAAAGCGTCAGATAATTTTGTTTCCCAATACTAATGACAATTTATTGGCTCCCTAGGACAAAATGCTCAAAGGTTCAGATGCAATAAAAGAACGCTTTGGCTCTGGTCTGACGTTCTGTGCACGTCACAACTTCACTGCTGTTTTCGTGTGTCTGTTCAATTTTGCAATCACCACTTTCCATGAATCATCTCCATTATCTTCTGAGTCATCTCCCATATAACTGGCTTCACATTTCTCATCTGTCTTCAACAAAGTTGCAGTTTCTTCCTGGGAAGGTACAGGCCTCCCTGCTCCCACCTCAGCTTAAGCCTCTAGCTGTATCACCTGCTTCCCCCAACCCCCTCCCTAGTTCTAGGCCAGCCTAGCAAGGCACTCCAGAGAGCTTGGCACATAGGCCAGCATCATCTGGGAGCACGTTAGCAATGCAGTTTCTTGTGCCCACCTTGCAACTATGGAATAGGAATCTCTGGTCATGGGGTCCAGGAATCTTGTTTTTACCAAACTCTCTACATGATTCTTATTAATGGTCAGATTTGAAAAACACCATCCTTTCCATCTCCAATGGTTTTCAACTTATCTCTAACCTAAACATTTAGCAGAACTAGGGACACTGATGCCTCAGACTACCCACTCATATAGAGCAATAGCTTGCTTGCCTTCTCTGCCAATTTGCAAGCAGAAAATGCTGTAAATATTTTTGGTTTAATTGTAAGAAGACAAAGCAAAGCTGGTATGGGAAAACATGAACATTCCAAACATAATAAAATGAAGTCAATTATATTGGGCTGTGCTGATTTTCTGAAGGACAGTAAATGTCACCCTATAAAATCTCTAACCACATAAGCATAGCTCTCTACTCATTGATTCCCGCCTCTCACCCCTGTGTGTTGGTACCTGCCGGAGCATCAAATTAAAATATAATGACACCCATCATCTATTCATAGAAATCTATTGCAGCAAACACAGAATTCACAGTACAGACAATAAAAAAGGGCTCTTTGTTCCTTCAAGAATTTAGTGAGAGATGTTGGCCTTCATGATCCTCAGTGGATATACAGATTTCTCATTAAATGCATCATTGAAGAATTTCTAGAAATGTAGTATTTCATAACTTCATGGGGATTCAGAGGAAACAAGCTTCTCAAATATGACTATTCCTAAACATGTGAAATAAAATTAAATGTCTGCTTTTTATTCATCCCTTTATTCTAAAATACATTTTTGGAAAACCTGCAACATGCAAGGCACTATGCTGATACCATGAAGATAAAAATAAATAACACAAAGTTTGAATAACTTCAAGGAGATGCAGTCCCAGGACTTACAAAGGGAAAATGATTTTTTCTAATACTAGAGTCCATCGAGGAATTAACCAAATAACAACAATAGAATGAGATCACATAGATTCAAAAGCATTTATTGACTGCTTGTTATACTGCTTCAATATGCAATTACTGGTACCATTCTTTGGAGATAATAGAAAGTACTCTATTTTCTTGCAGGGTCCAAGGTAGGGACCAATTTTGATAAGGACAGGACTATAGCAGCTAATTCCTCTATAGGACAGCTTAAAAGAATTAACTAGAAAAATTACTGCAACTGAAAGGAGTTGCTAACAAATTTATACACAATAGTTTTTCCCATAGATCATACTCCCATATCTTCTGAAAAACATTAATGACATCAGGTCTTCTCTCACTCATAATGTGTCCCCTACCCATAAAAGCAATATACATTTACCTGTCTAAAACACTAAACAGTATATAATTTTTTGAGTTGAAGTTTACACATAAACATTCTCATAGATGTATGCATTTCTTTTCCAACTTGCTTTTGTTTACTCTTTCATTAATTAGTTTTACAACTATTTATTTAATAAATTTTTTTTCTAGGTCCATGAGATTTGGTGGTGAATAGGGAGGATGTAGCTCCTACCCTAATTGAACTTGACATCAGCATTTATTATGGCAAATAAGCAAGTAAAAATAAGCAAGTATCCTTACCTGCAACGCCAGGTAAGGATAAACACCCCAAAGGGAAATTAAGCAGCATCAGATAATGGAAAATGATGTGGGACTGGGTTGTGGGCTGTTTGAGATAAAGTGGCCAGGTAAGTCCTCTTTCAAGAGGTGACATTTCAGCAAATGAGATTACTGAGCAAGTGAGATTAAGAAGGTGACTTCTGAGCACCCGTATTAAGTAAGGGAGGAAGCCCTGCTAAAATCCGGGAGAAGAGTATCTCAGGGAACGTGGGGAAGTGGCAAGTTGTGAGGTGGGAACAGCCTCAGAGAATTTGGGGAATGGAAAGAAGTCAAGTGTAGTTCAGTGTAAAATCAGTCAAAAGAAGAATTGAAAGAAATGGGGTAGGTGTAGATGCTCAGGGCCAGATCATGCGAGTGCTATGAGGCAATGGTGGGGATTTTTGGATTTTGAGTGTGATGGGAAGCTACTGGATAGTATTGAGGAGGGAATTATATGATTTGATGTACTTTTCTTATAATTAATCTTTTTATTCTGAGATAATTATAGCATCACAGGCAGTTGTAAGATATAATACAGAGAGACTCCGTGTTCCCTTCACCCCAATTCCACCATTGTTGACAACTTACAAAAGATCACAGCCAGGATATTGACATTGATAAAGTCAAATTACAGAACATTTCCATCACCACAAGGAACCCTCATGTTGCCCTTTTATAGCCACATCTAGTTTCCACCCTCTCCTCCATCCCTGACAACCACTAATCTGTTCTCCATATGTATGTTGTCATTTCAAGAACATTATATATATATAACTATATAGTATGTGATCTTTTGGAGTTGACTTTTTTCACTCAGAATAAATCTCTGGCAGCTCAATCCGGTTGCTGTAGCAATAGTTCATTCCTTTTTATTGTTGAGGAGTATTCCATGATACGGATGCACTGTGGTTTATTTAACCATTCACCAGCTTTGGGCTATTAAGAAAAATGCTGCCATGAACATTCATGTACAGGTCTCTGTGTGAATCAAGTTGCATTTCTCTGGGATAAATGCAATTGCTGGGTCATAGAGTAGGCATGTTCAGTTTTACAAGAAACCGTCAAACTCTTTTACGGAGTGACTGTACCATTTTAATTTCCTGCAATCGCTCTAAGTTTCGGTTATTCTGCAACCTTGCCAGCGTTTGGTATTGTCAGCTATTTTTTTGGTTTGTTTTTTGTCTTTAGTCATTCTAATTCCTGTATAGTGGTATCTCACTGGGGTTTTAATCTTTATTTCCCTAATGATTAATGGTGTTAAGCATCTTTCATACCCTTATTGGCCATCTTTGGTGAAGTATCTGTTCAGATCTTTTGCCCAAGTAATATTTACTTTTAACTAATAGTTACATTTGGGCTCATCTTTCCTTTTCTGTTTCACCCAAGTAAATTTAGTTGCATTTTAACATTTTAAAATTTAAACTTGAAGTTCTTGATAAGAAGAGGATTCACCTCTTTGAAACATTAATCTTCCAACAAATAATAAAGAAATTTTTTTCCAAATCTCTTTTTTGAAATATGTTTACAGGGCAGAATATCTGTACTAAGAATGGAGCTACTAATTCTATCCCATTGATCTGAACATAATTTTATAGCCTACATTTCCTACGAGGATCAAGTTAGGCAATAGCTAACAATACAAACAAAGCCTTATCTTTATATTTACAATGTCTACATATTTAATAAGTGAAAAATGAAAGCAATCATGTGACTATCTTAATTCCCTAAAATACATTTTCTTTTTAATTTGAAGAAAGAGCTAATTAAGCAAAAGAATGTTTGTCTGGATTCTTTACAAACTCCACATATTTAGACATAACTTTAATAAATGTCTCAATATGGTGAAATGTTCAGCAATTAACTAGAAAGAGGCAGAAGTACTATTTGTTGTTCAGACCAAAGAAACATAAACAGCTCTTCAATAGCAAGCAATGTTGTGCTTATATTCTCCATCCCATTTTCTCTTATGCAGACACAAACAAATTATTTCTTGGTAGTAGCCAAGACAGGTAGGTTCATTGGCTTTTAAAAAAATTAATTCCATTTGGTTAAAATTCATGGACAATAAAATACACCCATTTTTAGCATAAAGTTTGAAGAGTTTTGACAAACATACACTTGTTTAATCACTACCACAATTAAGAAAAGAGCATTTCCATCATCCCCAACATACTACCTTATGACCCTTCAAAGTCAGTCCTCTCCTGTCCCTCACCAACAACCATTGATCTGATTTCCTTCACTATAACTGTGTTTTTGTCTGTTTTAAAATTTCATATAAAGGGAGTCATATAGCATGTTCTCTTTTATGGCTGGCTCAGTTTGCTCTAAATACTGTCTTTTACGATTCACTCAGCTCACTGGATTTGAATCTCAGCTCTCCTTTAAGAGCTGTATGACATTTGGACCCAATTACTTAACAACTATTTTCTCAGCTGAGAAATGGTCTTATTAGTACCTTTCCCCTAGGGTTACTGTGAGAATTAATGTCAAGGTGCTCAGTACATTTATCTATATCAGTACTGATAAATATAATATAAATTTATTTCCATCAACTTGGAATTCTCCTTCACTTTTTCCTCTTAACAAAAGAAGAACAGAATATTTCTGAAACTGCTTCAATCCTTATTCAAATTCAATGTAATCAGTACAAAAGAACTCTGCAATCATAATTTTTATTATTGAACAAACATTCTCCTCTGAATTTCTGCCTCCTTTGTCTCTGTCACCTTTGGACTTGAGCAGATAAGCAGTCGTCAGTTATGTTTTCTCTGGCCCTTCCAGAGTCAAAAGATTTCCAAGAAAAGGGCAAAGCATGCAATGTCCGTCTTACTCCCACCAAGAAAAAGAGAGTGAGAAAGTAGAAGCAAAGGTCTCAAGAAACCCTCCCGTAAAGGGTCAATGCCAGAAACTAAACCCAAAGGGTTTCCCTTCTTCTCAAAAAGATTTCACCTTTTTGAAGATGAAAAGATTTTTGAAGATTTTTTGACTGCCTCGATTCAGTCAAATGAGGAACTGGGGTATACAGGAGAGGAAGCGCAGCAGGAAGGGTTAAATGTTTCTTCCCTGCCTGTTCACCGCTTCCAAATCTTTTCCAGCTCGCACTAGAAAATGATTGACTGATATTCTAGCTCCGTGCTTTATTCTGTTTTTCCTTGCCACTGTTCATTCATTTTGCATTTGTTCTCTTACCCCGTTGCTACTTCTTCCTCAGTTGTCCATCTATGATATTATAAAACAAGCATCCATTCCAAGGAAGCTTTAGTTAGAGAGATATTTTAGGGGATCAATAGTTTCAGCAATTAGCAGCTCAAGAATAGAGTTAACTAGCTTGGCTTTAGCCCTCTAAACAATCTCTCTCTTACCACTGTCCCTGCCTGCTCATGCACTGCCACCACGGTAGGCACAGTGCCACCAGGCATAACTGAGAGACAGACATATGTCTGATCAAAGTTAGATCTATCTCATCTAGGGCTTTTCTGTTCAATCAGCTGCAGCTCTATTTGCTTAGATGGGACTTTAACGTTTGAATTACTAGAGTGGCTTAATCTGATGTGGAATGGGAAGTATGAAAAAAATGTACACAAAGACTTTTTTTAAGCAGCGAATGTTTGATCCTAGCAAATTTACAATTCCCTCAGGTTGGTACAAACTGCTTTGTTAAGGATGGAAAATTATTGACATGGACACACATATTAGAAATAAATGGCAGAAAAAAGCAGAGTCTAAGTAGGATATGAGCATATGATTCCACATGACATTTTGATGCATTAATTTATAATCGAACTTGCTTATTTCACTGAATGTAGTGAAATTTTCTGTGGATTGAAAATTCTAATGAAAATCCTGTGAGAACACATGACAGTACTTTAAAGTATATTTTAGTTTCTGTTCTTTCTCATGCTAACAAATATCCTGTTGTTTATATCATGAATAAAATGAAATATAATTAAGACATTTTTAGGGCCTTGAAATAAGACATGTGTTTTGTGGGGCATGAACATTGCCATGATCTTACTTTGATGAGGCAATGTTAATTGGGTTCCTTGAACTGTCTCTGTGAGAGGATGTTAGTGCTCATGCAATCTCCATGAGCTCTTCTACATTCCCCATTCCCTGCATACATTCTAGATGGGACCTGGGACTAATGCTTACCAATGGAATGTGAGAGACATGGCAAAGTGATGTTGCACTTCTAATCCTTGGTTGTTAAGAGTGTGGATGCCTTCTGTGTGTGTGTGTGTGTGTGTGTGTGTGTGTGTGTGTGATTTTTTTCTCTTTTTTATTATTATTTTTAAAGAAGTTTTAGATTACATCGAAAATATAGGGGATTCCCATCTATCTCACCCATCTATCTCACCCCCTCCCCCTCCCACACTTTTCCCATTAACAACATCTTTCATTATTGTGGTACATTTGTTACAATTGATGAACACATATTGAAGCATTGCTGCTAACCATGGTCTATAGTTTACATTATGGTTTACACTTTGCAACACACAATTTTGTAGGTTTTGACAAACTGTATAATGGCCTGTATCCATCATTGCAAGGTCATGCAGCACAATTTCAATGTCCCCAAAATGCCCCATGTTACACATATTCTTCCCTCTCCCTCCCCTCAAAAACCTCTGGTGACCACTGCTTGTATAGCAATGTTACTAGTTCTCCATGCTCTCTCTCTTTTCTTTTGAAAATAATGGACTCCAAGAGAATGGACTTGTAAGACGGCAGTAGCCTGAGACCTTGAGCTTTGAGGAAGGCCACACTGCTTCAGACCACGACATACCTGTGTGTTTTATTAAGTCACTAAGAATTTAGTTTTGGCTATTGTGTTAGCATTAATTAACATAATGTGCCCTTCTCCCAACATCTGATTTAGGTGATAAATGAGGTTGGTGTTGATGGATCAAAATAGACACTATTTATAAACTTTCTATTCTGAAAAAGACAATACCATAAAGAAAGGAAATAAATAAGAGGCTAGTTTTCCCTCCAACTCCCATTTACATCCTTATCTTATGTAGCTGTTGTTTCTGTGTGGGGTGGGGTGGGAATGAGTGGGATGAGGGGTGAGTATTTCACTTTCCATGAGAGAAGTTTATATCCCAGAGCAATAGTCAGTTTCAGGTACTATTTCATCTCTTACTTCTCAAATCCCAGGCATAACAATCAGAATTTCTAAAATAGACTGATAAATATCATGGATTTAGGGAGACTTTAAGAAGTTTCCCATTCAATACCCTGCATAGATAAGGGCAGAATATTGAGGTTTTTTGTTTGCTAGATTTTGTTGTTGTTGTTATTAGAGAAGTTGTGGGTTTACGAAACAATCATGTGTAAAATACAGTATTTACATACACTGCTCCACCATCAACACCTTGCACTGGTGTGGAACATTTGTTACAACTGATTATTGTACATTTTTATAATTGTACTACTAATTAAAGTCTATGGTTTAACTTAAAGTTCATGTGTAGTGTAGTTACATGGATTTTTTAAAAACAATTTTTATTCCGTTACCAACTATATAATCTAGCATTCCCCCTTTTAATCATATTCAGATATATATTTCACTGCTGTTAATTGCATACACAGTGGTGTACTACCATCACCCCCATCCATTACCAAAACATTTCCATCATTCTAAATAGGAACCCTATACATTTTAAGCCTTAACTTCCCATTCTCTATACCCACCCTGTCCTCTGGTAACCTATATTCTAGAAATAGGATGACTCAATCATTGCTGGTGGCAATGTAAAACGGTCAGTCACTGTGGAAGACAGTATGGAGGTACTTCAGAAAGCTAAGTACAGAACTACCATATGACATGGCAATCCCACTACTAGGTATTTACTCAATGAATCAAAGCAGGGATTCAAACAGATATTTGCACATTGATGTTCATAGCGGCATTGTTCACAATTGTCAAAAGATGGAAGCAAGCCAAGTGTCCATCAACTGATGAATGGATAAATAAAATGTGGTATATACATACAATGTTTTTTGTTTTTGCATCTCAAAGTTATCATTGAATTAAGAACTTAAGGAAAGAGGAAGTCATCATGAGATCAGTGGCCAGTAGATTAGAACCATTTCTCAGCAGTTTGAGAAAGAATTAATTTTATTATCTATTTGAAGGCTAAATATTGGCAGGTTTTAAAAGACTTTTTTCCTAGAAGAAAGCCAGCTGGGGAAGTGGGGGTTGGTTCTGCCAGAGGAAAGTAGTAGACTATTTGTTCTCCAGGTATGAACAACCAGAGGTAGACTCTGGAGGGGTCCAAGGTTATTTGGAAAAATGATCAAGTCTTTCCTTCTGTTCTGGTAAACATAAGTGACATAAAAATAGATGACTGATTTTTCGCTTTGGATTTAAAGCAAGAAAAAAATTATATAAAGCCTTCAAGGTGTCATTCACACAGTATTTTTTGAGAATTTATTATGACAGGCATAAAGCATCAAAAGGGAAAAAGGAAATATATATATAGTGAAGACTTTAACTCTTCCAGCATAAGACACACAATTTCAATTCAGTATATTTATTAATTTGAAATAAATTAACATTATCTGAAAATATAATTCATATAATATGTATAAGTGTATGTGCATATATGTATATGAACACACAGGTATATGTACATGGGGGGGATTCAAACAGCATTACTGGAATTATTTTCCTATTTGTTTAACTCACTGTAGAGGAAAATGTTTTTTGCCTAATGTGGTAATCTCCAAAATTGCTGGTTTACATGCCCCTTTTATGATGGGACTTTGCAGCTTCTCCCATAAGAGGTGACAGTTATTTCTCTGCCTCTTTGAATTTGGGCTGGGCTGGCCTTGTGACTTGTTCTGGCCAATAGAAAAGATTGGAGTGATATTGTGCCAGTTCTGAGACCACATCTCAAGAGGCCTTCCACCCATCCTTTCACCCTTGAAACGTTGGCAAGTCTCCATGTAAACAATCCCACACTAGCCTGCTGGAAGATGAGATATAGATAACCCAGTAGTTCCACTGACTCAATCCTCCAGCAAATAGCCAGTCAACTCCCAGAAGCAGAGCCACCATCTGCACTAACTGCAGATGCATGAAAGAACCTGATCAATACCAGAAGAATCATCCCACTGAGCCTAGCCCAAATTGCTGACCAACAGAATAATGAGCTAAATAAATGGGGGATGTTTTAAGCCACTTGGCTCTAGCAGAGCATGTTACACAGCAATAGATAACTGATGCAACCAATAAGGGACATTCTCATCTTTGCATAAACCATGGTATAATTTTTAACAGGTTGCTTTATAATATTCTACTTGATTTTTAAAGGTAAAGTTCTCCTTTCTCATTCCTAAACCAAATCCTCCCTCCTCCAGGACTCACCTTAGTGAATACAGAAGCAGCCTGAGTTTAAATTCCAAATTTCCCACATATTTACTAGATGGACATTGGGAAAGGCACTTGGCCTCTTTAGGTTTTAGACTGTCCTCCTATAAGAAGGAATAACATTAATTCTACAGAGTTGTTGGAAGGATTAAATGAGCTGCTGAAGGCAAATTGTCTAACACCATGTCTGCCATATAATAGACACTTAATGAATGATATTAATATTGCAGTTCTTATTCTTCCAAATTCACATTTTCTTTCTTTAGTTTTAACTGTGCAAGGGATCTCCAGTGGCCCACTCTGTCACTGATCTGTTCTGGAGCTATCACTCTAAGATAAAGAGTTGGATAACTTTCATTCTGGTGATTCCTCCCTTGAAATTTTTAAAAATTATTTTTCATGAGTCTTTTCACAAACTAGGTTTATTACACTGAACAACTTCCATAATTTCTGTTAAGAATGAATCTAGCAATTAAAGAAAAAAACAACAGCATGAACAATTAAATTTTCATTTGAATCAAATGAAGAGAAAATTAGGATTAAGTTTTTATCTTGTGTCAAGGTATATTCTGTAGTTGAGATCAAGTCACCATTCTCCTTGAAACCCTCCAGCAGCTTATCTTGTCACTTAGAATAAAATCTAAACCCCTAACCATGGACTATTAGGTCCAGTATGGTTTGGTGCCCACCTCATCATCTTCCACTGTTCTCCTCACTGTCTTTGCCCTAAGGCTAGTGAACTTCCTGCTCCTCCGTGGGAATTTCAGGCTTTTCCTTACCTCAGAGCCATTGCACTTTCTATTAACTAAGTTTGAATTTTTTTCTCCCAGAAGAGAATTTCTCCCAGTTCCCTTCACATAGTGCACACATCATCATTCAGATCTCTCTCAAATGTCATCTCTTCAGAAAGTCGCTCTCTGACGGTTCTTGATAAAGTTATCTCCCCACAGCACCCCCCTGCCCCTCCCCATATTTGTTGTTGTTTCCCTTCAGCATTCATATACTTATTTCATATTTGTCCACCTAACCTATCTTAGACAAAGAGTATCAGTGAGTATGTCCATGTCTAATTTGTAGAGATCATTCTTGTTTTAATGAAAGTATAGATATTAAAAATCATTATAACTTTATTGTGAATTATGATCTTTAGTATTATAAAGTGTTTTCTTTTACACATTTTTTGTTTGTTTGTTTTGGAGCCTGAATTCTTCATTGTGTGAGAGCTGGATCAAAGCCTCTATTTCTCTTTTGTCTGTATTTGCCTCATTTATCTCTGCTGGTCCCTTTATTTCATACATCTCTTCTGTACCTTGAGGAATTAGGTTTTGCTTTGTGAGGCATTCTGAAAATCTTTTCTTTTTTAATAGGTGCTGTGACTGATATAGTATTCCTATGATGGATATGCTTGGTTTCCAAGGCTGTCATAATATATTAGATTATTTTTACTGTATTATAATTAGTGTGTTTATTTTTCCAAATACTCTGTTTCTTTGATCTTTTTTTAAAAATGAATTTTGGGAGCAGATATGGCTCAAGTGGTTGAGCAACTGCTTCCCACATGGGAGGTCCTGGGTTTGGTTCCCAGTGCCACCTAAAAAACAAACAAACAAACAAACAACAAGCAAACAAATGAAAAAACCAACTCCGGAGAGCCCATGTGGCTCAGTGGTTGAGTGCAGGCTTCCCACATACAAAGTCCCAGGTTCAATCCCCAGGCCCAGTACCTCAAAAAAAAAAAAAGAATTTTAGAAATTAGGAAGGTGTGCATTATTATTCAGGTTGTTAGTTTTATCTTTACCTTTTATAATGTCCATAGTTCTTCTTTCCTTTACTTGACCTTCTACTATGTGGTTTGTCAGTCTTAAATTATATCCTGTGCCTCCCACATATTACCTATTACCTATGTGTCAATCAAAGGGCTTATTCTATTTTTTCTTTCTCCTTCTCCATTTCTTAGATTGTTTACTTCCACTTGTCAAAACACAAAACTTTTACATACCATTCTTCCACCCTTGTCTCACCTTTGTTTTATTTCAATGGTCAATGTAAAACCATTTACCAAAGACAATCTATTCATCTCTTGATTGGCAAACTCATCTTCTAGATCATATCACAGAAGAGGAACTGGAGTGATACATTCCCTGAGGTTTCATATTTCTGTATTCCAATTATGCTGTAAGCATGAGTTGTACTTTGTTTTATTTCTTCTCCTTACTGATGTGCACAGCTTTGGGATCATGAGAGAAGAATCTAGACTTAGAAAGCAGCCATGATCCTATGGGGCCTTATTTGTCCCCTTTACCCTGCTTTATTTTCTGCATAACATTTATCATTAATTAAATAATATATATGTATGAAAATATATATGGTATATATCATTTATCACTACCTAAAATATGTGTATTTGTCTATATTTCTATATTTGATTTCTTGTTTATTATCTGTCTCACCTACAAAAAAATATAAGCTTTTGCAGGCATTTCTGCTTTACCTCCCCACCATCTGGAACAGTGCTTGGGACACAGTAGGTATACAATAAATATTTGTTGAATGAAAAAATAAATGAAAAAATGTTTCTGCACCATTATCATGAAATATGCTTAAGCATTCCTGCAAAGACATCCATGTATTCAAAGATTTTCAAACGTAATTTTGGAAGAGAGAGAGATAATATGATATGAAGGGATTTCACTGCTGCTTGTTTTATGCAATTTGCCTTTTAGCGGTTTTTCATAATAATGAGAATTTTCTGAAACATTTCTCCATCTAAGTTTGGAAATTTCATTTGAAAATTGGAAAATTATATTTAATTAATTATATAAATACCCTCTCTGCAGTAGAAACTGTAGCATTCCTGTCACCTAAAAATTTTAAATTATACCTATAAATTACATAATCAGGTATGTACACTATCATAAAACCTATCTGAAAAGTGGAATTTGAATCTTGTGGAGTAAAAGAGAACTTTTCTGGAAATGTTTCTTATTTTTAAGTTTAAAATATACTCTAACTTTCTGGGCTC
>JAQZBX010065922.1:0-16199 GCA_029593785.1 Cabassous unicinctus
CATTTGTATTTCTTCTTTGGAGAAATGTCTATTCAAGTCTTTTGCCCATTTTTTAATTGGGTCATTTGTCTTTTTATTGTTGAGTTGTAACATCTCTTTATATATCCTGGATATTAAACCCTTATCAGATATGTGATTTCCAAATATTTTTTCCCATTGAGTTGGCTGCCTTTTCACCCTTCTGACAAAGTCCTGTGAGTTGCAAAAGTGTTTAATTTTGAGGAGGTCCCATTTATCTATTTTTTCTTTTGCTGCACGTGCTTTGGGTGTAAGGTCCAAGAAACCACCACCTACTACAAGGTCTTGAAGATGTTTCCCTACATTTTCTTCTAGTAGTTTTATGGTTCTGGCTTTTATATTTAGATCTTTGATCCATTTTGAGTTGATTCTTGTATAGGGGGTGTATTAGTCAGCCATAGGGGTGCTAATGTGAAATACCAAAAATGGGTTGGTCTTTACAAAGGGTATTTATTTGGGTTAGAAGTCCACAGTTACCAGGCCATAAAGCATAAGTTTCTTCCCTCACCAAAGTCCATTGTCATGTGTTGGAGCAAGACAGCTGCTGACACTTGCCCAGGGTTCAGGCTTCTTGTGCTCCTCTCTTCCTGGGGCTGTGTTTCTCTCCGGGCTTAGCTCCTGTTTCCCCACAAGGTCAGCTGTAGGCGATCAGGCGAATGGTTCGCTTCTCTTCCCCTGGGACCTTCTTTCCAACATCAAAGCTGCTTCTCAAAGACTGCTTCTTCTGTCCTTTGCCTGGCCCTTTATATTCAATTCCCCACCCACCAAGGGGTGGGGCTTAACGCCCTACTGATGTGGCCCAGTCAACGCCCTAATCATAACTTAATCATGCCCAGATTAACAGATCAGATTACAAGCATGATCCAATTATATTTTTGGAATTCATAATTAGGTCAAATTCCCCATCTGTTACAGGGGGTAACAAAGGGGTCCTGTTTCATTCTTTTGGTTATAGATACCCAGTTCTCCCAACACCATTTGTTGAAGAGACTGTTTTTTCCCATTAGCGTGGGCTTGGTAGGTTTGTCAAAAACCAGTTGACTGTATAGGTGAGGGTTTATTTCTGGGTTCTCAATTCTATTCCACTGATCGATGTGTCTATCTTTATGTCAGTACCATGCTGTTTTGACCACTGTAGCTTTGTAATATGTTTCAAGGTCAGGCAGTGAAATTCCTCCCACATTGCTCTTCTTTTCTAGAATGCTTTTGGATATTCAGGTGCACTTACCCTTCCGGATGAATTTGGTAATTGCCTTCTCTAATTGCTAAAGTAATTTTTAAAAATATTATCAGGTTAGCCCACCGCATGATTCAGGTTGACCCTAAAACTTACTGATAGCAATATAATCTGCTAACTTTTTTTCATGTCAGCACTTTCCAGCTGGAGGAATCTCTGGGCTGTAGCAGAGACTTTGTGGAGATCCGGGAAGGAAATGCCACAGGCCACGTGGTGGGGCGATACTGTGGGAACATCCTTCCCCTCAATTACTCATCCATTGTCGGGCACGTCCTGTGGGTCCGCTTTGTCTCGGATGGCTCTGGCAGCGGCCGTGGCTTCCAGGCTGCATTCACGAAGAGTAAGTTAGTTCTGTTTTAGAAATGGCTTCCAGACTGTGTCCTGCAAATGAGGAACAATAAACTTTTCAGCGGTGCACTGAGCAAGAACTCTCCTGAGCTCTAAATTATTCTGCTATATTTATTGCCCTTCTGGAACTACCTTATTGTATATTAGAAAGATTGGGCTATGTATTAACACAAATGGCTCATTAAGAGGCAGGGAGAGCATTTTCAATGGCTCTAATCTTCATCTAAGCTCTAGTTACTACCTAACATTGAGTTAAATATTTTTTATAATCTTGCCTTGTCTTTATATCAGATTTGTCTCATTTAAGCCCATATTCTTCAAATTAAAGACACTTAGTACTTTGTGATTCAGTTAGGTGCTCAGATATTTTATTAACAGAGTATTCTTCTAATAGGACAAAATGTTAAATATTTTTATTTTCTAACTCAACTTTTCTGTATTTAGCTACTCCGTAGGTGGGAGCCAGTCAGTCAGGTTTCTCTTATCTTACAGAATATTTAAAAACGGCTTTCCCTCTTTTGTAAAACTAGGCAAACCGAAGTCATGGAACAGGGCTGGTGCCCCTTTTCCATGTCCCCAAGCCCCTGGGATTGGAAGCCCCTTTTGCAGAGGGAGGCGTCTCCTCTTTTCACTCCATGCAACCTCTGAGGATATAGAATTCCATTCATGAAATCGCCCTTCTCCCAGGAATTAACAGCACAGAAACCAAAAGGGAAGCAGTATTTCTTTCGGTGTTCAGAAAAGAAATCTCAGCCAATTAAAAATCCACCCTTTCAGCACCCCTCACCTTTGTCTCCTCGATTTGAGTGAAGAGTTCTCTAGGAAGGTCTGATTTACTGCTCTGTTCTCCCTCTAGTATTTGGCGATGATAACATCGTGGGCACTCATGGGAGAATCGGCTCTCCTTTGTGGCCTGGGAATTACCCCCATAACTCCAATTACCAGTGGATAGTGAATGTGAACGCGTCTCAGGTTGTCCACGGAAGGGTCTTGGAGATGAGCATTGAAGAAGCACGTGGCTGCCATTATGACAAGTTGGGGGTGAGTTTCCGGTGCAGTCACTGTTTATGGACTTGGGTGGCTGGCTGGTGGGAAAACCAAGTCCAAGCTAATGTCTATCCAAGCATTTGGCCTGCGTCATTACGCCCTCTGGATTCTCTGTGCAGAGCTCACTCTGTATCTTGCTGGCTAGCCTCTATAATGAAGCTAATAAGTTTTAGCATTATTGTAATTTACTTGTCGGGTTTGTAGCTAGATATGAATTAAAGATCTATTCTTGTATCCCGTATCCTGTTTATTCATATTCTGCAGTATTAAGACTCTGGAGCATCATGTACATTAAATAAATCCTAATATAAAGATGCTGGCAATCATTGCTGACCAGACGTTGGTACTGGATCCCTTCCAGAAAATCCACCAGATCCCACTATATTCAGCCTTGGGCCCTCAGTGCTTTACAAACAGAGCTCAGAATTACTACATGGCTTCCAAGATGGAAGCAGAGAATTTTATGATAACTCTCAAAAGGAATTTGTGCCGCCTTATCCAGGGGAAGGTGGTGGGCAGGGAAGGAAGTGTGCTCGGAGAGCATCCATCCAAACATTAGAATGAAAAGTTTGCTAAATATTTGGAAACTATCAAAAACATGTCTCCAAATAGGTAATTCACTGTTTTAAGCCAAAAGAAAACTGTCTCGAGTGCTTTGGCTGTACGTAGCCTGTCGTCTGAGATTCTGCCTCTTTCCTTCGCTGGAAGGAGCCCCTTTGGGGACCTGCCCAGGGTCCTAGTTCGTTCGTCCTCCTCTCATCTCCTTCCTGGATCCTTCTCCTCCCGCTGAGGCCCCCACAGCGCGTTCCTGGAGTGCTGCCCTGTGAGCCACCCTGTTCCCACCCAGCAGCTCTGCTCTGACCACCTCAGAGGCTTGTCCCAGAGAGCGTGGCCTTGATATAACCACAACAAAGATATCTATGTTTTTAGTCACATTGAATTCTATTCAATCAAATTTTAAATTTCATGACACCTGCTTTTTAAACTGCAGTGAAATCTTTACCCTTTCAGTTTTTCTCAATTAGGATAAATTGTAATAATTTAAGGTATTGTTCTAGTTTTCTTTTCATGAAGAAAAAGAGATACTTGCCTATGATCAATGCTCTACCTCTGTTTTTACGTGCAGATTTACGACGGGGTTAGCATTCACTCCCGGCTCATTGGAACCTACTGCGGTGCCGAGACGCCATCATTCAGCTCCAGTAGAAATTCTTTGACCTTCCAGTTTTCTTCTGACTCTTCAGAGTCAGGAAAAGGGTTCCTTCTGGAGTGGTGGGCAGTGGACATGTCTTCCAAACCTTCACCTACCATTGCTGCAGGTGGGTGTGACATAAATGGGATTCGTCGGGCCAGAATTTCAAGGGGCGAGTACACAGATATGTAAGAAGGCCCCAAAGCCCTGCCTTCATATGTTCACGTGTTCTTTTAAATGCATAAGTACCTAATTTTGTAAAAATTATATATTTGTGTGTAGGTAATATGCTGGTTTTATATTATATTTTAAAATAGTAAGTAGGGGTTTTCTATCGATAAGGTATTCTAGTTATAATTTCTAGACACTGCTTTAGATATCTGAAAATTTGATTTGTAAATAACACACACACACAGTGGTTAAGAATCAATTCATAGACAGAGGTAACTATTTTTTCACTATATTTCATTTTAAATCTACCTTCAGAAATACTTCACTTTCTCCTTAGCTGATTGTAAAGATTTATGTTTCAAGGAAAAATTAGCCTAATTTTTGAAAATTTTATCTTACTGTTTTTAAGACATCCTTAATTCCCTCAGAAAAAGTTATGCTGACTTAGCAGTGTTTTAGGAAATTTTGTCTTCCCCTCAAAAAATTGCTTAAACAAATTTGAATATTTCTTATGGATTTGAGGGTTGACATATAAAAAATTCAGCAGATGTTTCTTGGAAGATATGATCAGGGCACGTGATCATAGGATTTCCTTGAGGAATATTCAAACTCTGAATTTGTTCTAAAGATTACAGTCTATTTGATTTTAACTTTGGGGAAATTTTTATCAACAGAGATCACTGATGAAAGTATAATTCACACTTATTTTCACTTAAGAGTTCTTGGAATTCTGATCAGAGATGTTATTTTCCTGTCCCTTATACAGTACTTTCATGATTGAATGTGAATTTCTCCCTTAAAATAGTGGTCTTTTTATTTGAAGGCAAAGTACCATCAGCAAGATTGCAAAACACAATTTAGAGGCAACATTGAATACTTGATAGATAAGTCCAGAGTCCTCATAATAAATAAACTTGAGTTAAGCTTTTTTTAATACCCACAAATCTCAAGTTAGAGAAGGAATCACTTATCCATGCAAGACAATATATCAACAAACATAATTTACTACTTGTATTAGTTAGGATTTTCCAGAGAAACAGACCTGGCAGGAGAGTTTATATATATACACACACATACACACACACACGCATATGTAAATATTACGAGATTTGTTATAGGAACTGGCTCATGTGACCGTGGGAATTGGCAAATCTGAATTCTGTAGGGCAAGCCACAAGTTGGGAACTCTGATGAAGGTTTCAGTGAATTCCCCAGAAGAAGCTGGCTGGCTGAAGTAGAGATGGAAATTCTTCCTTCTGACTGCTGATATCATCACTTCTTTTAAGACTTTCAACTGATTAGAAAAGGCTTCTCTCATTGCTGAAGGCAATCTCCTTTGTTGATTGTAGATGTAACCAGCCATAGGTGCAATTGATTGATGATTTAAATCTTTGAAATACCCTGGGCAACGCTTGCTTGACCAAACAATGAGACACCATAACCTGGCCAAGATGACACATGAAAGTAACTGTCACACTACTCAAAATAAAATAACAAGTTTACCTCTAATCTGTATATTCCATAATTATATGATTTAAGTGGACAAGTGAATAAGAGATCATAAATCTCATTTTTCTTAATATACAAGAACAAGGAAAGAGAAGAGAAAAGGGGGTAGGAGAATGTTAAAGTTTACTACTTACTAGATGGTATAATTGAGTATCTGTGATGACACCATATTCTGAAAATTTCATTCAATTATACAAACAGCCTAATATTTTAAGATATATTAACATCTCAAGCTTTGTACCATCATCATTTCTTACATATATGTATTTAATTTAATTCAACAAATATTTCGAAAGGATTTATTATAGATTACACTGAAGTGACTCAAAAAGGAAACCAGAATACAATCTCTACTCTCCAGGAGCTTTAAAGTGGTTGGGAAAAACAATACACTTCTGACATCAATTAAATAACAGTAGAGCAATTAAATGATTAAATGTCAAAGCAAGAGATGCAGTCAGAAAATGAGCAAGTAAAGGAAAATGGTCATAATGTGGAGTATGGTCATCTAAAGGAAATGAAACGTCCAAGAAGGAAAGAAGATAATGTATCAGTCAGGACATGCTAGGCCATGCTGCAGTAACAAATAGCTCCAAAAATCTCAGAGGCTGGAAAACAATATTACTTTCATGTTCATGGAAAAGACCACTAAATTAAGTAGAGACTTCAGAGGCCACACACAGCAAAGACTACAGACTTTACACAATTAGTGCAGAAATATCACTAAAACAAACATCAACAACAGCAAAACAACAAAATTAAGCCGGGGGACAGGGGTTTAATTTCCATAGTTGCCACATTGTAATATTTTAAATGTCCAGTTTTCAACAAATAATCATGAGAACCTCAAAGGAATAGGAAAGTATGGCCCATGTGCAGTAAAAAAGCAAATTTTATATACTATTGAAATTCAGTTAGTATTAACCCAAGCTATATTGGTTTAAGGTGTTACTTGTAGTCCCCAGAATAACCACTAAGAAATGATTCAAAAATACATAGTAAGAGGAAGAACAAGTGAATTAATACGGCATACTAGTAAATACATGTTTAATATGAAAGAAGGGAGTAAGGAAGAGTAGAGGTGAAAAAAGACAATTCTGCAGTAACAGAGATGTCGAGAATGGCTAAGCCAGAATCTAAAAGGAAGTAGAACACTTGCACAATGCTAAGAACCAGCGAGCGCAAGCAGAAGTCCATAGAACACTCCACCCCACGAGAGCAGGACGCGTGTTCTCCAGTGGGTGTGGAACTTTCTCTGGGATAAACCACATGTTAGGCCATGAAACAAGCATTAACAGATATGAAAGGGGTGAAGTCATAAATAGTTGTTCTGTAAGTACAACGGAATTAAGTACAGAGGGAAATCTGAGAAATCCATAGATGTGTGAAAATTAAAAAGAACACTCATATAACCATGGATCAAAGAAAGCACAGGAAAATTATAAAATACCTTGAGATGAATGAAAATGAAAAGCCAACGTAGCAAAACTTGTGGGATGCAATGAAAGCAGTACTCGGAGGGATATTTACAGTCATAAATGTCTACATTGAAAAAGAGGAATGACTTTAGATCAATGACCCAACCTAGCTCTTTAAGGAGCTGTAAGTAGAAGACCACCTAACCCTAAAGCTAGCAAAAGGGAGAATATAGAAGAAAGAAATGAAATAGAAAATAGAAAAATAGCAGAGAATGTTGGTGAAACCAAAAATTGGTTTTTTGAAAAGACCACAAAAATTGACAAACCTTAACCTAGACTGACCAAGACAAAAAGAGAAAAGACTCAATTTACTAAAATCAGAAATGAGAGATAGGACATCACTACTGACATTACAGAAATAAAAGGATTATAAACAACTGCATGCAATAGATTGGAAAGCCTAGATGAAATGGACAAGTTCCTAAAATGATACAAATGACCAAAACTGACTCAAAAAGAAATAGAAAATTTTATGACACTCAAAAAATTTTCCACAATTAAAGTTTAGGACCTTTTGGCCATTTATAGACTCTTCCAAAAACTAGAAGAGGAGGAAACACTCTCCAGCTCTTTCTATTAAGCCAGTATCACTCTGATCCTGAAACCAGACAAAGAGAGCAGAAATGAAACTACAGACCAGAATCCCTCAGGAATATGAGCGCACATTTCCTCAACAAAATAGTGGCAAAGCGAATCCAGCAGTACATGAAAATGTTACACACCAAGACCATGTGGAGGTTATTCCAGAAATGCAGGTTGGTTTAACATACAAAAATCAATGTAATCTTCCATATCAATAGAATAAAAGAGAAAAAGCACATGGTACTCTCAGTCGACAGAAAAAGCTCTTGAGAAAATCCACCACACGTTCTTTATAAAGACACTCAACCAGCTGGGACTAGCAGGACACTTCCCTGGTCTGATAAGGCCCCAGGGATGTGAGAAGGGAGAGCTGACTGGTCCTCACGGGTCCTGGAATAGGGAGGAGTGGGACACCCAGCACGGCACACGGGGCAGCACCGGGAGAGCAGGCTCAGCCAGCAGGCGGCGGCAAGAGGCCACGGTGGACCCGGGATTCTACCTCGTAGTGTTAGAGGGTAGGGCCGTGGCCACTGCGCAAGTGCTGGGCACTGGGAACCTGGCTTTTGACTCTGGGGGGCAGAGACCCAGGTGGGACGGGGAGGAGAGGAGGGAGATGCTTAACTTCCATAAGCAAGCGTCAGGGGTGCTCACAGAGGGCCTGACGGGGCAGAGCCAACTCGGAGATACGGAGGCAGCAGGTGGTGTGAAAGCCCCTATTTTATCTTAATTCACTACAGGGCATCCACAAAAACCCTTTCCCCTAAGGTTAGGAAGAAGACAAGGTGTTCAAGAAAGTCCTGGAGGTGATAGCAGGTCGGTAGGAGAAAGAAACAAAGGCATCCAGATTAGAAAAGAAAAATAAAACTGTATCTGCTCTGATGACATGATCACGTGTACAGAAGATCCTAAGGGATCCACCAGAAAACTATTAGCGGTAATAAAAAGCATCACAAGACACAAGATCAATACACAAAAGTCAATTTTATTCATATACACTAGCAATAAACAACCCAAAAATAAAATTAAGAAACCAAGTCCATTTACAAAAGCAGCCAAAAGAATAAAGTATTTAGTAATAAGTTTAATGAAACAAGTGCAAGACTTGGACGCTGAAAACTGCAAACCGTTGCTGAAAGAAAGTAACGGAGGCCTAAGTAAATGGAAAGACGTCCTGTGTCCGTGGATTGGAAGTTGTGGCGTTGTTCAGATGGCAGCGCTCCCCAAGCTCATGTACGTATTCAGTGCCATCCTCTTCTCAGTGCCAGCCAGCTGATCCTAAGATTCACACAGAAAGGCATGAAGCTCAGGGACCAAGAAAAGCCAGAACAAGAGCGAAGTTGCAGGCTCCACAGTCACTGAACCCAAACTCAAAGCTGCAATAACCCAGACGTTGCGGTCCCGGCACAGGGGCAGGTGTGCAGTCCAAGGGAAGGGAGCTGGAGTCCAAGGACAAGCCCTTACATTCCATCCATGGACTTTGTCCCAAGTTGCCAGGACAATTCAACGCAGAAAGGAAGAGTCATGTCCACAGATGGCACTGGGACGGCTAGATGGCCACGAGAGAACAGTGAGGTTAGACCCTTCCCCGTAAAACCCCCCAAATTAACTCAAAGTGGCTTGTAAGCCTAAAGGCAGGTGCTAAAACTGTAGCACTCTTAGAAGAAAACAAACATGACCGTGTATTAGACAGTGGTTTCTTAAATATGGCACCACAGTAACAAGTGAAAAATAAGAAAAAGTAGATACATTGGACTCCATCAAAATTAAAAATTTTGTGCTTCAAAGAACATCATCAAGAAATTGAAAAGAAAACCTCCAGGGTGGGAGAAAATGTTAGCCCACCACATATCTGATAGATGGCTTGTATCCGGAACTCAAAGAGCTTTTCAGGCCAACAGTGAAAAGACAATCCAGTCAAAAACTGGACACAAGATCTGAATAGACGTCTCTCCAAAGAGGAGACGCAAATGGCTAATAAGCACATGGAAACATGCTCAGTGTTGCTAGTCCTCAGGGAGATGCACCCAAAGCCACCGTGCGGGCACAGCACTAGGACGGCAGTGCAATGACAGATGTAAGTGTTGGCAAAGACGTGGGGAAATGAGGGCCCCCGTGCACTGCTGGTGAGAACATAAACTGGGAGAGCCGCTCTGGAAAACGAAGGAATGTTAGCCATAAAAGGGAGCGAGGCCTGACACATGCTACAGCAGGGACGCGCCTTGCAGACATGAAAAGGCGGACACAAGCGACCACAAAATATGAGTCTGTGCATACGAAACGGCCAGAACGGGCAAATTCACGGAGACAGAAGATGAGCGGTTCCCAGGGGACTGGGGAGGGGCAGGGAGTGACTGCCGTGGGTCTGGAGTTTCTTTTGGGGGTGATGGAAATGTTCTGGGATTAGATAGTGGTGAAGGTAGCAGAACTCTGTGAATACTCTAAAAACCACTGGATTATGTGCTTTAAAAGAGTAAATTTTATGGCATGTGGATGATACTGCCATAAAGCTGTTTTATAAAACATAATTAAACTTAAAATAATGTAAAGTGATTATGAGTTCACATGTATTTTGAACGTTTCAATTTAACCAAATTGAAAACTTGCTCAAAATTGCCTGGTCTGTGCCACCTGATGAGTAGCCATGCAGAGAGGCGAAGGTGGCTCTCCCTGCAGGAGCCCCCGGCAGGGACTTCGGTTGTGCCCAGCAGCAGTGGGCACTCAGGAATAGGTGGGTGTGGGCCAGATCAGGGTGCGAAGCTGGACTACGGTGTGCGTCTTACACGGAAGGCGAGCCTTGAAACTGCGGCTGTCAGACCGGGGGCCGTAGTTCTCGCTCCGAGAAGCGGGTTCAGTCGTGTCCGCCAGCACCGGTGGTCATGGTCATGGCCGCGGCCGTCGCTGCCGCAGGGCGCCTCACAGGCTGTGTTCCTTCCGCAGGTGCTTGCGGGGGCTTCCTGCGGACCCGGGAGGCGCCTGCCTTCCTCTTCTCACCCGGCTGGCCCGACAGCTACAGCGACTCGGCCGACTGCATGTGGCTCCTGGAGGCCCCGGGCTCCACCGTGGAGCTCAACATCCTCTCCCTGGACATCGAGTGGCAGCAGACGTGCAGCTACGACAAGCTTGTCATCAGAGACGGTGAGGGCGCCCCTGCCTCAGCAGACCCCGGGCTCCCACCTGCCAGGTGTGCTCACTGCCCCGGCCACGCCCCACACGGTTTACAGCACTTGGGTCAAGGAAGGCATCAAGCTCCAGGGTGGGCAACAGTCCTGCAGAAGTGAGGCCCCATTGCAGGCCCCCACCCAGTGCTGCCTCGGGGGTCTGCTGCCCAGGCTGCGCCCTCCCAGAGGGCCCAGGGTGAAGCTTGGCACCCTTGCCAGTGTGACTCACTGGGCAGGGGGTGCAGAGTTGGGGCAATTCTGTGCTGGGCATTGGTGGGTTCCGATATGCTGCGCATTCCCCACAGCCGGGGGCTCCACATCGGGGTTTCTCAGTGTGGCCCCTGGGTCAGCAGCCCAGCATCACCCTGGAACTTGCTGGAACAGCGGATTCTCACCCCACCAGGCCGCCAGACACTTGGGGGGCCCGAGCTCTGAGCTACAGCCCCCCGGCAGGGCTGGCGCCACGCTCTCTGTCCCACGTAGTCGCTGTGGGTCCGAGGTGAGGGGCAGGGGCAGGCCAGTACGCACCTCCTGCGCCTGGGGATGCTAGAGACCTAGAACTTGCCATGAGCTTCCTGGCTGTCAAATGTTGGCATTGTCAGAACGCGGGCGTGGCTGTGGCCCTCGAGCTGCTGGTCTGCGGACCACCCCCCCGGATCCTGAGCCCCCTGGATGCTGGATGCCAAGAGGGGGTCGCTGGGACCAGCCCGGCGGGCCCTGAGCCAGAGTCCCTCCCCTTTCCCTGGTGGCGCGGCCGTCCACACACTGCCCAGCGGCGGGGGCCTTCCTGGGACCAGACGTGAAAGTTTCACACCAGGAAACGGGCATGTCTTTGCGCTCATGCTCTGAGCCTTTAGAACCCAGTAGAACCTTAAAGATACCCTCCGCAGGTGACTGCCTCAAAGAAGCACGTTACGGCTTTTCTTAAAACCCCATCCCGTGAGTGGCTATTCCATCGGAACTCTCCGGAAGCCTGGAGCCCAGGGGCTGCAAGCCTGTTCACTGCCTGCAAAACGGGGCGGCACCTGTACCTCCCCTTCTGCCGTGAGGGCCCGCGAGCGTCGGGGCCCTGCCGCGCATAGTAGGTGCAGGAGTCGGGCGTCTAGTTTAGATCTGACTGTGCCTGGTGGGGCCACGGCTGAGAGACGCTGTGTCCAGCCTCGCGCAGGCATGAGCTCCCTGCGAGAGCGCAGCGGGCACGCGCCACGACGGGAGCTGCTGGTGTGAGGGTGCAGTCGTTCGCCCCTCCGCTCCCTGGCAACGCGAGTGGACACGGGATGGGTGCCTTATTTCTTCCCTTGCTGTGCAGCAGCCAGCGCCCGCCGTGGGTCAGTTGGAGGGTATTTTATTCATTGGCAGAATCTTAATAGAGTTTTAGGATTAAACTTTGTGTCCCACTTCGCTTACTCTTCGCCCGACCTGTGTTTTGCGTCTGAGTGGCATTCTGAGGAAACATCTAAAGCCGAGTGGCGCAGGCGATGGCCCTCACGACCCCTGTGCCATGGCCCCCGGACGCCCGGGGGGCCCCGGCTGCTCGCTCTCCCGCCCGCTTGGTCGCTTTGCTCGGTTGTCATGACTGAAAACTGAATCAGCCTCTTCCGGACCAGGAGCCAACACGCGACACACACCATGGACCCACCAAGTGGCGGGCTCACGAAGCTGCGGTGGGCCTGGAAGAAAAGAAACGGGCGCTACCGAAACGCGGGGTCCTTCACCTGGCCCTAGCTTTGAAACGCGCCGTCCTCGTGAGCACACGTGCTCTTTGACAGCAGGCCTCGGGGCATCCGAGCCTGCTCTGCTCCTGGACGTCTGGGCTCGGCGACCTCGGGCGGATGAGGGCAGGCGGGAGCGGGCCACGACCCCTGGCTACGGTGCCGCTGTCCAGGCGCAGCCAGGGGCGGCACGGACGCACCTGAGGAGCTTGGCCCAGCCACGTGCTCCTCGAGCCGCTCCTGCCCCGCCGCGGCTTCCACGTCTCTGAAACACGCATGTTGGGTGGAGCGTGGCCGCTGGTCCCTGCCCTGTGGGGTTCATGACTCACCCTCGTTTTCAAGATCAAGTTCATTCCTGCCGCGCAGAAGCCTCCGGCACCCGGTGTGGAGACTGGGCTGCCTGCCCACGGCCAGCGGACCAGTAGGACCGTGACGCAGGCGGCCCCCTTCGCTCCTGTCGCTTTACTGTGCTTTGCAGAGGCTGCATGTTTATAGATTGAAGGTTTGTGGCGACCTTGCATCGAGCAAGTTCATCGGCACCGTTTTCCCAACAGCATGTGCTTGTATCTCTGTGTCACATTCTAGCGTTATAATGTGTTTTTTGTTTTTAAGGAGGGACCAGGGATTGAACCTGGGACCTTGTACATGGGAAGCAGGCGCTCAGCCACTGAGCTACATCCACTCCCCAGTGAGAGTTGGGTGTGTTTTTTTTCCCATTTGTTTGTTTTTGGGAGGTTCTGGGGATTGAACCCAGGACCTGGTACGTGGGAAGCAATCGCTCAATAACTTGAGCTACATCCACTCCCCCTACAGTGTTTTTAAGACATAATACTATTGCTAATGTTTATTTGGACATAAGGCTACTTAATAGACTACAATATAGTGTCAGCATGACTTTTATACGCACCAGATAACCAGAAAGTTCTTACAACTCACCTCATTGGGATATTCGCTTTCTCGTGGTCGTCTGGAACCCAGCTGACTTACCTCTGAGGTGTGTCTGGGGTTAGAGACAAGCGCGGTTGTCTGTGCAGACAGCCTGGGTTGATGTCTAGGAAAGAAATGGGATTCAGCAGCTCCTGCCCACTCTCATTGAGAGAGAGACTGCACGTGTGACAAATAGCATTACAACATCCCGTACGCCCCGAAATTTGGCATGTAATTAGAGAGCAAGTTCACAAACCCAGTATGAGCTGAAGCGTGTGGCATGAGGTTAAGCAAAAGGAGCTACAGAGAAGCTTTTGAATTGAAAGAACATGGGGGTCTCCAGGGGTCTCCAGCCTCCAAAGAAAGCTTTTTCCAGTGTCTGGCATTTAAACTGTGCCGTTAGGTTTATAATCACGAAGTAGAAAATAACTTGCTTTCTAGAGTGGTCAGGAACGAGTGAGTTTTAGTAGTGGTCAGTGTCCAAAAGAGTCGTGTAAAAGGGCAAATTCCTCCTCTCCCCTGTTCTATTTGTGTTTTATAGGCTGGAAACTTATTAATTCTCCACCTTACAGTAAAAATCCATTTTCCCAGCCAAGTCCCAAGGCCCCTGCTCCCTGCCGCTTCTGCTGGGACAGCTGGTTTGAGAGAAACTTCTGCCCATGAGAAGCAAAGGGGAAGCGTCTTGAGGGGCCGCTGTCCTCTGCTTCCCCCTGGGACGCTGCCTTGTGCTGCTGCTTCTGTTCTCCTCAGGAGTCCACATGTGGATATAAGTGAAAAGAAAGAGAAGGCTCAGATTTTGAGCCCTAGCGCGGAAAACTGGGCCTCGTGTTTAGGAGGACCTGGGGGGGGGGCGTCAGAGGGGTTTCTGCCCACAGGAGCAGCAGAGGGCGGGGCAGCACGGCAAGCTGGCGCCCGAGGGTGGGAGCCCCATCGTCCCCTGGGCCGCTCCGTCCTGCTGACCTTTGCCTTGCTCGGTCCTAGGAGACAGCGAGCTGGCCCCGCTGCTGGCGGTCCTGTGCGGCCGGGACGTGCCGGGGCCCATCCGCTCGACCGGCGAGTACATGCTCATCCACTTCACCTCCGACGTCAGCGTCACCAGGCCCGGCTTCAACGCCTCCTTCCACAAGGGTACCTTCCTGTGCCTGCCCGCCCCCCCGTCTCCTCTGCCCTCTGTGCCGCAATGCGCACCTGACACGCTAGTGCTCGAGAGCTCAGGTTTCATACCTGCACATACACACATGCATGCATGGCATGCTTACATGCATATGTGTGCTTGACAACCCATTTCCTACATGTGTATACACACATGCTAGAGAGCTCATGGTTCATACAGGTACATGCACATGTGTGGCAGCTCGTGGCTCATACCTGTATCTGCATGCACACCTGTCAGCTCGTGGTTCGTGCCCATATCTGCACACACACCTGTCAGCTCGTGGCTCGTGCGCACATGTATATGTGTGCTCGGCAGCTCAGGTTTCATCCACGTACATGTATGTACGTGCACACTTCACAGTGTCATGTCTGGAAGGAACTTCCACCGTAACATGAAAGGCTGAGCTCCATCCCCCTGCTGGCTCGCTCCACAGCCCTGTCCGTGGGAGGTGAGCTCCTCCCGGAGCTTGGGGCGCTTGTGCCTGCCCTTTCTCTCCCTCTCTACCACATAGCCGTGAGCAAGCCATGGTGGTCGCCCCATGACTTACCTAGACCCCTGCCTCCCACCCCTACTGCGTCCCTCCCACAGCCCCTGGACCAGACGCCGCCTCCTGGCTGGACGCCTGCTCTGCTCCTGCGCCGCGCCTCCCCCCGCGCCACGGGGGCCTGTCACCTGGCCTCTAGCTGACCAAGTCTTTGCACGGTCGTCAGCCTGGAGCACCCCCAGCGTGGGCTGCCCCTCCCTCCACACAGGCTGTCCCTCTCCATGTGGGCTTCCCCGACTTTCCTGTGCATGGAGGACCCCTCTGCAACTGTGCTTCCTCTGGAGCCCCTCGCCACCTCAACTGCGCGTACCTGCTTAGGAAGAAAGTGGGCGTCACGAGAGGAGGTGCTTCCCTCTGGCCCCCCAGACCTCAGCAGCCAGCGCTGGGGCTCGGCGGGAGCTCGTGTCCGGCTTCAAGCCACACCTCTGCCTGCACCGCAGCCGCCCTCCCGCCGCGTGCCCCTGACACGCCCCCTTTGTCTCTTGTGCGCAGGTTGCGGCGGATACCTGCACGCGGACAGGGGCGTCCTCACGTCCCCCGGGTTCCCCGACGCCTACCCCCCCCACCTCAACTGCTCCTGGCACGTCCTGGTGCAGAGCGGCCTGGTCGTCGCCGTGCACTTCGAGCGGCCCTTCCAGATCCCCAACGCGGACGCTTCCTGCAGCCAGGGCGACCACTTGGCGGTAGGTCCCGCTCGCGGCCGCCCAGCCCCTGCCTCAGACCTGAGGAGTCACCGGGAGCTTGCAGGTGGAGAACTGTGCGTCTCGGTGTGTCCTTCCAGCTGAGGAACGGCCCCGACATGTCTTCTCCGCCCCTGGGGCCCGCCGGGGGGCACGGCCGTTTCTGTGGCAGCCGTCCCGCATCCACCCTGTTCACCTCGGACAACCACGTGTTCGCCCGGTTCGTTTCTGGCGACAGCGGCGGAGGGCAGGGCTTCAAGCTCCGGTACGAGGCCGTGAGTTTGGGTAAGTCTTTTCGCACGTTCTCTCCTGCCCTTGCTCTCCCTGGTTCCAAGAGAAGCGATTTCCTTTCTGAACGAGGGGTGGTGACGCTAGTAAGCGAAGCTGCCCCGCGCCAAGCAGGTTCCACCCACTTGAAACACATTCCATCAGGCCTGCTC
>JAQZBX010065923.1:0-16207 GCA_029593785.1 Cabassous unicinctus
GCACAAAACAATAACAAACCTAAATAAAATTAAAAAAATGATGGTATTTAAGGCACTGGATATCAAGCTATGAAAGACACTGATCCCTGAAAGACAGAAAACAAATGATACAAGCCCAGCTTACAGTCTTAATAAAGTTTCCAGATGGAGGTGCAGGGAGGGAGAACTCAGATAGAGACTGTGCAGAAAAGAATTCTGAAGATATGCAGAGGGTATCCTTGAGTCTTCAGCAGAAAAGTTATCTGGGCATGTGTATTAGTCAGTCAAAGGGATGCTGGTGCAAAGTACCAGAAATCTGTTGGATTTTATAAAGGATATTTATTTGGGGTAGAAGCTTATGGTCACAAGGCCCTAAAGAGTACAACTTGAGGTTACTTCCTTACCCAAGGTCTGTTGCCACGTGTTGAAGCAGATGGCGGGCAATGTCTGCGAGGGTTCAGCCTTCCTTTTTCCTCTTAAGGCTCCATGGTACCAGCTTCTTCTGATCTCAGCTGTAGGCTGGTATAAAGCTCATCTTTCTCCCTGGGGCTCATTTCTTTCCAGGCTCAGCTGCTCTGTTCTCTTCACAAGGTCATCTGTAGACTGTCAGGCTTATCTCTCTTCCCGGGGCCTCTGCTGTGTGTACAGAGCTGTCTCTGTTCCTCTATACTCTTCTCCTGTGTCTGCTTCTCTGTGTGTTCACTTCTGTGTGAGAGTCTGTTTTATCCCTACCAAGGGCATGGGACTCAACCCTGCATGCCCTAATGATGTGGTCAAACAAAAGCCTCAATCTTGATTTAATAAAGTAAAAGTGAAGCCTCTGAATCTAATACAATCTAATATTCCCAGAAGAACAGACCAGTTTACAAACACAATCCAATATCTATTTTTGGAATTCATAAACAATACCAAACTGCTACAGCATGCATGTGAGGAAACTACCTAATGTCAAGGAAAGAACCACTATAAAGGATTATAAAGAACAGTACCTGGTGCTCATACAGGTCTGGCATTAGTGCCTGTTCCCACTGGCCAGGATGGAAAACCTCATAATTCACAGAGAATTAGATAGAGTATTCAGAATGGTCTTGCTTCAATAGACTAAATGCTGCTCTGGACCCATTTAAAAATCTTAAAAGCAAGACATGAAATAAAGCATCCAAACAACTTAACTGAGTACCAGAATAAAGCTCAAGAATGTTTATAGGAATACAAAATTATCCAGCACCAACAAGGTAAAATTCACAATGTCTGGCATACAACAACATATCACCAGTCAGAACTGCTTACCTATGTTATGCACTTTATCACCCATTTGATGTCTTGCTGTGTAAATCAATTCCCTTAGGGGATGATTCTTGTTGGCAGATGACTGATAAGATTTGCTACTCTTGGTGAGAGCAGAAAACTGTTCTAAGAACAGTTAAATTATTTCTTATTATAAATGTAAAACTGTATTTTGTCATTAGATTTTTAGTGCATGTTCTGAAAAGGAGAACACATATTATCAATAATTTAAACTATCCTAAATATTTACAGTGATGGCTTGTAATAGTTATATAATTTCCATAAAACCATCTTAACATTGAAAAATATCTTAACATTGAAAAATATTATGAGGCATATAAAGAAGCAGAAACCTATGACTTAATAAAGAAAAATAAATCAATTAAAACCAATCCAGAACTGACACAGATGTTAGAATTAGCAGACCAAGGCATTAAAACAATTATAATTATATTCTATTTATTTAAAAACCAAAAATAGAGACCCAAATCAAACTACCTTTCCTGAGACAAAAACAAACAAACACACACACACACACACACACACACACACACACACCAAAGAATGGGATTAATGGCAGAATAGACATTGCAGAAGAAAGGATTAGTGAAGTTGAAGACACAGTAATAGAAATCATTCAAAATAAAACATAAAGATATACAAGAATAAAATAAATGAACAGTGCATCAGTAAGCTGTGGGAAATTTCCAAGCATCCTGATAAATGAGTGATTTGGGTTCTCAAAGTGGGCGGGGGGAGGGTAAAGAAAAAATATTTGAAAAATAATGGCTGAAAATTTTCAAAATTTGTTGCAAACTGAGAGTCAACAGATACTAGAATATTGATAATCCCCAAGTACAAAAAACATGAAGAAAATGACATCAAGATACATCATAATCAAATTGCTCAAAATCATTAATAAGGAAAAAAATCTTAAAAGGATCCAGAGGAAAAATACACATTGCATACAGAGTAACAAAAATAAGGCTAACAACAATTTTCTTGTTGGAAGCAATGCAAGTGAGAAGACAGCAGACCATCTTCAAAATTCTGAAAAAAATTTTGACCTAGAATTCTATACCCAGTGAAAACATCTCTGAAAAACAAAAGCAAAATAAAGACATTTTCAAACATTCAAAGACTGTAAAAATTAATCCCCAACTGAACTGTATTACAAAAATTATTACAAGAAGTCCTTCTGGTAGCAGGAAAATTATACCAGGTGAACATATGGATTTATGGAAACTACACAGGTAGATATGTAAGATTATTTCCTTATTATTTAAATTTCTTTAAATGAAAATTGAAAATTAATAACAATGTGTTGTAAGGTTTATAACATAAGTATAAGTAAACTGTTTGAAAGCAATAGCATAAAGGCTAGTTGGGAAGAAATGGTAGGTCTTTTAGTATAAATAAAGTAGCATTTTATCATGTGAGGTAGACTGTGATAAGTGATGTGTACTGCAAATCCTAAAGTAACCACTAAAATAACTAAATAAAGAGTTATAGCTAAAAAGCCAACAAGAGATAAAGGTAAATGGCAAAAAATAAACAAAAATTAAGTCAGAAAAAGGGGGAAAAGGGAATGAAAAACATATGGGACAAATAGAAGACAAGTAGCAAGATGGTAGATTTAAACCTAATCATATCCAAAAATACATCAATGCAAATGGTCTTACTCCAACTAAAGGACATAAAATTCCAGATTAGACAACAAAGCAAGACTAAACTATATGCTGCTACAAGAAATCAATTTCAAAAATAAAGTCATAAATTATGTAAAGATTAAAAGAATGGGAAAAGACATGCCATGCTAATGCAAATCAAAGGAACTATGGAGTGGCTATATTAATATCAGACAAGATAGATTTTGGAACAAAAAAATATTACCAGATATAAAGAAGGTCATTTCATAATGATAGGGGGATCAATTCATCAAGAAGTAATAACAGTCTTAAAGATTTGTGTACCTAATAGCAGAACCTCAAAATACATGAAGAAGAAACTGACAGACCTTCAAAGAGAAGTAGATAAATCCACAATCATCATCTATAATTTTTGTACTCCTCTCTCAATAATTGATAATTGCTAGAACAAGTAGAAAATCAGCAATGGCACAGAACACTTAAATAACACAATCAATGTCTGAACTATTTAACACCCACCCCCAAAACAACAGATACACATTCTTCTGTAGTTCACATGGACAATTTACTAAGACAGAATGGGTCAAAAAACAACTTCCAACAAATGCCAAAGGATTTAAGTCATGCAAAATATGGTCTCTGACCACAATGGAATTAAATTAGAAATCAATCACACAAAAAAATCTGGAAAATCCCCGAATATTTGAGAACCAAATAAGACACTATAAAATAGTCCATGGGACAAGAAGGAAATTAAAAAGGTAATTATTATAAAGTTTTTTAAACTGAATAAAAGTGAAAACACAACACATAGAAAGTTTTGGGGTATTAGTAAAGCAGTACTTAAAGGGAAATTTGTAACAGTAAAAACCCATATTAGAAAAGAAGAATGGTCTCAAGTCAATGACTTCAGCCTTCACACTGAAAAACTAGAAAAAGAAGAACAAATTAAATCCAAAGAAAGCAGAAGAAATCCAAAGAAAGCAGATTGGAAATCAATAAAATAGACAAAGGAAAACCAATAGAGAAAATCAATGATCCCAAATGCTGGCTCTTTGAAAAGATCAATAATATTAATAAACCTTGTTGGGACTGAATTGTGTGCCCTAGAAAATACAGGTTCAAATCTTAATCTGTGCTCCTGTGGATGTGAACCCATTTGTAAATAAGACCTTTTGAAGATGTTATTTTTACTTAAAGTATGGCCAACTGTATCAGTTTAAGCTTTAAGCCAGATTACTGGAGTCCTTTACAAGCAGAGTGAAATTCAGACAGACAGAGAGAAAGCTACAGGAAGAGCCAGAAGCTGGAAGTCAATGGAACCCTGAAGAGAAAGAAGAAGCCACCATGTGCATTGTCACATGATGGGAAAGCCAAGGACCAAAGGTTGCCAGCAGTCAGCCCCAGAATGCCAGTGTTCAGGGAGAAAGCATCACTTTGCTGATGCCTTGATTTTGGACTTCTAGTATCAAAACTGTGAGCCAATAAATTCTCATTGTTTAAGCCAACTCATTGCATGGTGTTTGTTTAAGAAGCCATGAAACAAATACAGTATGGCCAAACTAAATTAGGGTGGGCCTTCATCCATAAGACTTATAAAGAGAGGAAATTTAGATGCAGCTGGCCAGAAAGTAGAAGCCAGAAGTCAAGGAAACCAGAAGAGTAGATACAGAGAAAGAGAGAGAGAGAGACTGCCTTGTGATGGAGGACTGACATCACCAGAATGCTACCATCTCCCGGAGAAAGCATGGTCTTGCTGACATCTTGAATTTGAACTTCTAGCTTCCAGACCAGGAGACAATAAATTCTTGTTTAATCCATCCCATTGTGTGGTTTTTGTCATAGTAGCTCTCACAAACTCAGAGAAACCTATAGCCAGACTGGTCAGGAAAAAAAGAGAGAAGACACAAATAATTAATATCAACAATGAGTGAAGTGGCATCACTACAGATTCTACAGATAGTAGAAGGATAATAAAAGAAAGTTACGAACAATTTTATGCCAATAAATTCAACAACACAGATGAAATGGAAACATTCCTTGAAAGCCACAAATTACCAAAGCTCACTCAAAAAAATTAGCTTGAGGCGTCCTATATCTATTAAAGAAATTGAATTTATAGTTTAAAAACCTTCCCACAAGAAAAAAATTGGGTACAGATGGCTTCCCTGATGAATTTTACCAACACACATGCACTTATATACCTACATACAAATATACAAATACACATATATGCATACATACCAGCAAAAGATATGTTCTTAATCCACATTCCTATGGGTGTGAACCCATTTGTAAATAGTAAGTTTGAATATGTTAAGGTAAGTCAGGGTGTGCACTCATTTGTGAATAGGATCTTCTAAGATTCTATTTAGGTGTGGCCAACTGAAGGATGGTGGGCCTTAATCAGTATTACTGGAGGTCTTTATAAGGCATTCTGATACAGTCAGGGAAAGCCTCAGGAGGTCAAGGACATCGCCATGTGATGGAGGCAGAGATGTGAGTCAAGGAACCCCAAGGATTGTGGAGCCATTACCAGAATGCTACAGATTCTAAGAGAAAGCATGGCCTGCTGAGACCTTAACTGGGGACTTCTGGCCTCTAAACCTGTGAGTGATATCTTCTTGTTTGCACAAACCCATTCGGTGATATTTGTCATAGTCCAGCCCTCAGCATTATACTTCTCACCAGCTCCTTTCCTCCTGTGGAGTGGGCCCACCTCATTTCCTGTCTTCTCCGAGGCACAGCAAAGCATGGCTGACACACAGCATGTGTCCCAACAGCACCCCCAGCTCAGTGGTTGTCTAATCAGATGTGACAGAGATTGATTCTGTTGTCTGGGGCTTTATGGGACAAAGGACTGCCCAGGTACCACGGTCAGCTTCCCCAGGGCTCTGTACTTCCTGGACTCCCAAATGTTACCATGGCCACACCTCACAGCCATGTAGCTCCACCCTCCACAAAGCACTCCACCTTCACAGCAACCCTACGAGGGGAGCACAGACGTAGCCCCCATTTTACAGATGAAGATTGAGTTTGCAAGGACTTTGGAGACTTGCCTCAGCCAGGAAGGAGCAGGACCTGTGCTGGAGCTCAGTGCTCTTTGTTCTCCACCCTGACCTGCCTCCTCATAAGCTGCCTAGGTTTGAAGGTCTCCACTCTCTTCTCCAAGGAATCCAGGGACAGAGACTCCACGGTCAGAAAAGTGTGTGTCACATCCAAGGGTCTCCTCTGGGGTGCTAAGCTCAGAAGACCTCCCCATTGTATATGCTTGTCCCTCTTGGTAAGGGTGTTCTGAAAACCCATTTGGGCCTGGGAGAAAACTCTCTACTCCTCTGAGAAAAAGTGATGAAGATGAGGATGATGATGAGGCTAAAATGCATTGAGTGTTTACAATGTGTCAAACATTGTTTTAAGCTCTTTTCCTGTATTAACTAATTTATCCACATAACAATCCTATTAGATAGGCACTAGTATAGTCTCTATGTTACAAATGAGGAAATCAAGGCACAGGGAGGTTAAGAAGGTAAAAACTCAACATACTCCAGAGTAAGGAGTATTGTTTTGTTTTATATAAGAGGAAATTGGTTTGGAATGTTTGATGGATCTGCCCAAGATCAAGAGGCAGCTGCGATGTTCAGATACCACACCCAGCTCTGTCCTCCAAACTTCATATAAAATAGTAGTTGTGTGACTGGGAAGCATGTCAAGCTCACATTGCAAGAGAAGCACATGGGAGGGGATACATTGTGGAAACTCTCTGGGGACAATGCAATCCCACATCTGTTAACTATCCTCATGCCCCAAAACCTCTGCACATCCGCTCTGGAGGAATGAATGTGTGGAAATGCAGAAAAATCATGGCAAGTATTTAAATAGCACTTGCTCTGTGTTGGGTAAATATAACAACCCTATGAATTAGGTACTATTATTTTATTATTTCATAGTTGAGGAAACTGAGGCACAGAGAGGTTATGTGGTTTGTCTAAGGTTAAAATGCTATTAAGTGGTAGAAAAAGGATTTGAACTCAGGCACTCTCGAGCCCGCATCTACCATCTTAACCACTATGCTTTATCGCCTAGTGATAATGAGGTGGAACTTGCCCAACCAAAAATTACAAAATAAAACTACATTGCATTTTTAGTGTAATAAAAAACTGCCTGTGAACCAATAAAGAGATTCAAATTTATGTGAAATTTAGCATGTCATAGGTGGTAATATTTTAAAATAGTGGGGTAAGAATAAATAGATCATCAAGCTTATAATTTGGAAGAAAATTAAAGTTGGATCTGAAGGTGGAATTTCATCCCAAGGGCAGGACCAAGGGAACTGAGGTGTCACAAAGGAAAGAAGTCCTCAGGTCCTGCTATCTGGAGAGGGTGGCTGAGACATAGAGACCTCCATTAAAGCACATGCAAGGTTTTTGTTAGGACTTCTTAACAGAGACCAGTCAGAATCAGAGAGGGTGGAAGGCAATGGGTAAAAGTGCTCGGGTTAAAAAATGACTCCGATCACCCTTTGTACTTGGAAGCTTTGCTCTTCCTTCTGTCTGATGCTCTGTTAACTGGTGGGTGGCTTAATTATTGAAATTCAAAAGTGAGTTAACTTCTTCCTTATGGAAGAATTCCAATGAATAAATGTAGGAGCAAGAGAAATAGAAAATCACCACCAAAACAATAGCAATAATTCCTGCAAAGATCCACCAATGGGTATTAATATTAGAGGGTGAAAATTTAAGCAGTAACGGGATTTCTGCAAGGACTCAAAGTATGTCCCCTACATATTTAGCGATTACAAAGGGGAGAATATTAATTTTACAGGACAGACTCCTGGTAGACACTGCCAGTGGTCAATTTAACATCACTGATAATAAGACATAGCACATCATGTACCCCCCTGATATGATACATTGAGAAGGACCCACCACTTCCGTTGTATTGTCAAGACCGCTGAAAATGCATGCCTCAATAGAATCATTAGAATCAGCAGACAATCCCAAACTGAAGGCTATTCCAGAATATAACTGACCAATATCCTTCAAACCATCATGAAAGGCAAGGAAGGACTGAATTGCTGGTGTGGAATGAAGACATGGCAGCCAAATACAGTGTAGGGTCCTGGGCTGGTTCCTGGACCAGAAAGGACACTAGTGGAACAACTGGTCAACCCAAGTAAAGTCTGCTGTTCTGTTAACAGTGTCCTATCAGTGCTAATTTCTCATCTTTTGCCATTGTTCTAGGATTATGTAAGATGTTACTGCATAGGAGGGGAGGCTGGGTGAAGATGAAGGGTATACAGGAGCTCTGTACTGTTTTTGCACCTCTTCTGTATGTCTGCTATTATCACAAAAGAAAACGTTTTTTAAAAATAAGTTAACTACTGCAAATGGGCAATGGGACATCTATGTATGGCTCATTTCAAGTGTCCGCCTGGCACCCCCAGGGCCTCCGAGGAATCCACAGGGCAGGTTCACCACAGCAGGTAGTTATTGCTACACCACTTTTTTTGCATGGTCTTCCAGAGGGGAAATGGAGAATCTGCTTATGCACGGTGGGAGGCCATGGTTCTCGATCAAGGATAAGTCTGACAACCAGATGGCATATTTGGAATCAGACCTGTCCCAGGAGGTCCGTGCCCTGCAGTCAACAAGTGTGGAGGAGCTCCTTCCAAGCCACCCGTAACACATGCCTGGGCTGCCCCCCATCACCACCAGGCGTCAAGTCTGCACCTGGACAGAACAAAGCTGCGAGTCCCCTCCACCCTCAAGAGGCTCCTTTTCTGTTCTTCCCCAGCTCAGAAATTGGCTCCACACCAAGACGTCACCGTTGATATATCTCTTTCCTTCACTCTTCTTTCTTGACTCTGCCTCCAAAATCTATCCCCAATCCATCACTTTCTCCTCCTTTCCCTATATTTGCTTTGCCCACCCCTGTCTATTCTCCATCTAGCAAATAATCCAACTATTTCAAACCTATGTCTATTGGCTTCCTTGCACACATTCCTTCCATAATGCCCGCCTTACTCTCAGCCTCGTCTTCCACATCTGCCTTCCCCTACATTTGCTCCTCAAATATGCCGGGCTCATGCCTAGCCCTCTGCATCATCCATCTCCTCTGCTTTGTTCCCATCACTCAGGATGCAACTCTAGCCTCACCTCCTCAGGGAGGCCTCCCCTGCTTGTCTTCACCTATTCTCTCCTCCTGTTCTATCTTACCTCCTTTGTGGTCTTTATTCCCACCGGAACTGATCTCATTCATTGATACGTGTCCTCACTAAACTTGCTCTGTGACAGCAGGGCCCCTCCACCTGTTTCTTCTTGCCTCCCAGAGTCTCTGACAGGGCCTGGCACACAGTAGGTGCTCAATAAATACCTATTGAATTAATTCATTAACAAACTACACCTTTCATTTAAATCTGGCCCTCTTGTGAGGGCAGAATGAGAGTTGGGCAGGGGAAACAGTTCCCACAGGCTTTCTGGAGTGGGAAGACGTAGAAGGTACGTGTTGACCCTGAAGCTAAGTCTTTGGGGGTGGGATCTGATGCATCTTACGTGGTGTCACTTGGGGTCCCCCTAATCCCTCAACAACTGCAGAGCTCTTCCCACCTGTAAATGAATGGCTTGGTGTGGGAGTCAGGCATGGGTGAGCCATTAACTGACTTTGTACCCAGCTTGGCAATGGATTATCTGCACGGTCTCCTGGGAAGTCTGAGGAAGGAGAAACAGCCCAAATCACAGTAAGCAAAGGGGATGGTGGCCAGAGGTGGGGGCTCCAACCTGTCAGCCATGGATGTTTCTCTGTGGTCATACTTTTGTGGCCGTTTCCATGGGCATTTGGAGTGCAGCGGGAGTGAATAGGTACGGCTTCACTGGTGGCAGGCCACAGAAAGCCAAGGAGGGCAAATGTGTTGCCTGGCTCCTCCGGGAACTTGAGGAAATGATTGAAGAGGGAATGAAGCCTTGGAAGGAGCCAGGGCTCGGGCAATTTCAGGGCCCTCTGCTGGGGGCGTTGGAAACCTTCTCTCCAGGTCCCTGTTCATCTGGTCACAAGCAGCTCCTGCTGAGCCTGGTCAGGGGACTTGACTCAAATCAACCTAGGCCATGGGCAAGCGGGTGGGCAGGGTTGGGGACACAGACATTGCCCCTGTGAGGTAGGCTTCCATGCTGAGATAGACACGTGGCTTAGTGCAGCATCTTAAGTCAGGTGGAGGTCAGCCAGCTTGGAGAATGCACAGGCTTCCTTCCCTTCTAGAGGCATTATTTTTGCTGTGGCTTAACGTCTTCATGTTCTACAGCTGCCAAAGCCACAAGCTGCACCGCTCAATACAACAGAAACGTATTGATCATCTCAGTTCTGGAGGCCAGAGGTCCAAAATCAAGGTGTCTGCAGGGAGGTGCTTCCTCGAAGTCTTAGGGTTTTGGCGGTGGCTTGCTGGTTATCAATGACGTTCCTTGATTTGTGGCAGAACTGATCTCCTCCTCCTGCACACGACTGTCTGTCTGTCTGTCTGTCTGTGTCTAGATTTATTAGGGTACCAGACTTAATCCAGTTTGTCCTCATTTTAACTAATCACATCTTCAAAGACCCTATCTCCAAATAGGACCACATTCGGAAGACTGGGGGTTAGGACTTGAATATATCTTTTGGGGGGACATAATTTAACCCATATAATTCAATCCATAATATTTAGGAGCATGCAGGATTCTAGATTTGTAGTTTATTTACTTGCCAGTCTATGTCTTGACAAAAGGCTTCCAATTTTAAATAATACTCTTTAGTTTATCTCCATTTCAATACTGACCAATTTTCTTCTGTTCTACCTTTGGTCATTCATTCTGTGTGGTCTCGTCTTTTTTTTTTTTTTTCTTTTTTAACCTCTGTACTTATTTTTTTTTTCTGGAAGTTTCTCAAATTTTTCTTCTGTTTAGCTGATCCTCTTTTCTGCCGTGTCAGTGCTACTTATTTTGCAGCTTCCAGTGATTATTTTAATGGGTTTTTGCAGCTTTCATATTTTTGCCCTCAGTTTTGAAAACTGTGATCTGTTCTTGGTTCATAAATACCACAACCTGTTTTACTTCCTTGACAGTAGGTTTCATCTGTCTTCTAAAATCTTCTGGTATTTCCAGTCGGAGAGCCATCTGGATGGTTAAATTAATAGAACAAAGGTATTGCTTCTTTCCTGTGGAAAACCTTCCCTGATGGTCATAGGTAATATTTTCTTCCATTTACTTGAGACTTTAAATTTAACTTCTTCTTCTTTATAGTTGTTGCTAGGAGTTTTTTTGTTAAGGGAGAAAGAATGTTCCAGGCATGATACACTGTCATTTTCCCCAATGCCAGTGGCCTCTAAGAAAATGAAACTGCATAGGGATAAAAGCAAAGTTTTGTTCTTAGGGGAAAAATCAACAACTGTGAATGGATAAAATGGGAGAAGTGTCTGAAGCAGGATATTTTGACAAGGTCAATTTTAAACAACAATTTTGAAGCATCTTTGAGTGGCCACATTAAAACATAAAAACTATTTTCTTGATCACCAAGCAATATGTGAAACAGACATTCCTCCCTCTTCCACCATCTTCAGGAACCTCTTCTAGGCCCCTAACCTGGCAAGCTGAGACTAGGAAGTGGCTAGCATGGCTGCTTTAACGGAATGGGTAGTTCCTTTTCCAAAGCTGAAATTATCATGGCTTGCAAGAGTACTAAAATAAAATTAAGGTGAATGTTTCTATAATCTTGGAATGGGAAAGAACTTCCCAAATCCAGCAACAGTGCAAGAAAAAAATTAAAATTTGATAGATTTAACCATATAAAATGACAAATAAAATATAAAAATAATTCTTGTAAGTCAGGTTTTAAAATAAAAAAAGGAATCTAATAGACAAATGAACAAAGCAAATGGTATGCACAGAAAACAAACAATTTTTTTTTAAATGAAAAGGAAATGTAGTCTATCCATACAATGGAATATTATTCAGCCATAAAAAGGAATGAGGTTCTGATATGTGCAACACACGGATGAATCTTGAAGACATCGTGCTGACTGAAATAAGCCAGACACAAAAAGAAAAGGATTGCACGTTTCCACTTATAGGAAATGTCAAGTATAAGCAAATTCATAGAGACAGAAAGTAGATTAGAGGTTACCAGGGGCCAGGGGAGGAGAATGGGGAGTCGTTGCTTAATGGGTACAGAGTTTCTCTTTGGGGTGATGGAAAAGTTTTGGTAATGGTTGGTGATGATGGTAGCACAAGATTGTGCCACTGAATGGAATACTTAAAAGTGGTTAAAATTGCAAATTTTCTGTTATATATGTTACCAATAAAATTAAAAATTGGGAGAGAGAGAGAGCATAAAAAGGCTTCTGTGTCCCTATGTGGGGGAAGACAGGCTCCCTGGTGGCTACAGGTAGAGTTCCATTGGTGAAACTTCTTCAGTTTGTCCTTCTGTATAAAAAAAAGTCAATGTGCTTTCCCTTTGATCTGCAATCTCCTTTATGAGAATTCATCCTAAGGATGCGAGTAAAGGTTTTATAGTGAATTTTACAGCAGCAGAACTTCCAAGAATGGAATAAAAAAATTCAGATTTCCATCATAAGAGGTATAATAGAGTATTCTGTGTTCGTGGAAAGAAGATAGTAACATGGTGTAGACTTGTATTTATTAATCTTTGCTTATGTTAAGTGAAAAAAGGGGGCTATAGAAACAAAAGTAGAATATGGCCATATCAGGAAAGAAATAAGTGAGAAATAATATCTTGCTTTAAATTTTATTTCCTGATTACTAGTGTGGTTGGGCATAAGTTCTTTTTTTATTGGCCACCTTTCCTTTTTCTTCTGTGAATGGACTGTTTGATCCTTTGCCTGTTTACTAATGACCTTTTACTTATTGATTTGTAGGAGATGCTTATGCAACACAGATATTAACCTCTTGTTTAATACATGTATCACATATAACTTTCTCTAGGCCTGTCTTTCAATTTGTTTATGGCATCACTCATTTAATTTTTACATACTCAAACCTGTCAATCATTTCCTTTCCACTTTCCTGCAGGTTTTGTTTCTTGTTAAATAAAGCCTTTCCACCATGTGATTTTTAAAATATTCTTGCACATTTGGCTCTAAAACATGTACAGCTTTTTTTATGTTTAGCTCTTTAATACATCTGGAATCTATTCTTACCAAGGGTATAAAGAGGAATCTAACATTATTGGTTTCAAAATGCATAGTGACTTTATCCAACAGCATTTTTTGACCTTCCATCCTTTCGATTCTGGTTTGAAATGCCCCCTCTATCATACACTAAATGTTCACATGAACATGAATCTGTTTCCGGACTTTGAAATACCATACTGTATTCATTTCTGAAGTCTTTTGGGCAGCTTTTAAAAAAAACGCTTTAATTATTCTTTAAAACTTTCTCTTTCAGATGAATTTTCAAATCAGCTTTTCAATATCCCATTGGGATTTTGGTGGAAATTGGACTGAATTTACAGATTCTGTAGGCAGAAAAAGGATAAAGTTTCTTTAACTTTGGGGGGGGGGGAAATCAAATTGAAATTGGCTTGCTTTTAGAGTGTGTCAAAATGTCCCTAGATCCAAAGTTGTCCAGTCTGATGGCCTCAGGGTCCAGCTTAGGGAGTGGTAGCAGCCTGGCCTGCCCAGCCTTGGCTATGTGTCCACGTGCTGTGCTCAGGACTACCAGCCCTGTTCTTTGCCCAACAGCGAGCAGACCACATGCCAAAGGGTGCATTTACTCATTGCCACCACTGAAGAAGGACAATGACAAACTGACATCTGGGGAGGGTGGGGAATGGGGCTGGGGAGGAGGCTGGGCTTTGCTGGGGCGGGGAAGAACCACTGTACAAGGCCTTCTGAACCCTGGCCTTCAGGCTGTGCATTATTTTTTCATCCTAAAGTCACAAGTTAGCTGCACATGGCCCTTTCCCTGAACATCAGGGCGAACCTACTTCCCAGGCTGGCCCAAAGACTGGGAGAACGCACATGTGAATACACCTGGATGGAAAGCAATAAAGCTTAGAGACATGCAGGTGATCAGTAGCTGCCTTGAGTTGACTTTATTTGTTGGAGAAAGTTTTATTCATGTTCACTGTGTGTACTTGAATTCACAAATTCAAACTCACCAACTTGATGGAGCCCAGATTTTCTTGAAGATCAATCACTCTCATGCCACTGTTTAATCAGCCAAAGGGGTACTGATGCAAAAATACCGGAAATCTGTTGGCATTTACAAAAGGGTATTTATTTCGGGTAGAGGCTTACTGTTACCAGGCCATAAAGCATAAGGTACTTCTCCAACCAAAGTTTGTTGCCACGTTTAGAGCAAGATGGCTGTCGACATCTGCCGAGAGTTCAGGCTTCCTGGGTTCCTCTCTTCCTGGGGCTTGCTTCTCTCTGGGCTAAGGCTTGCTTCTCTCCACAAAGCCGATGTAGACTATCAGGCGAATGGCTCGTCTCTTTTCCCGGGGCCTTCTCTCCTTCCTCATGACCAAGCTCCTCTGTGTGCTTACTTCCCCGGGCTCCAGCATTAAAACTCCAACTTCCCTTCTCTGCGCTGCAGTCTGTGAGTCGAGTCCCTGCCCACTCAACGTCCTACTGACATGGCCCAATCAAAGCCTTAATCATTATTTAATCAAGTAAAAGTAAAACCTCTGAATCTAACACACTCTAATACACCCAGAGGAAAAGACCAGTTTACAAACATAATCCAGTATTTCTTTTTGGAATTCATCAATAATATCAAACTGGTACAGCCACATTTATTATTATTATTATTTTGTATTTTCCCAGGTCTAGTAGATGGATTTTCCAATATTTTAGTTCAATCAACTCACTTTTAACCATTTCAACATTTTAGCCCCATTTTAAGCAATTTTACCCATGAAAGTAGGGGTTTGATATGCCAGCTATATTTTCATACACATTAAAATAAATACGGACAACCAGCAAGATGGCGGCAGAGTAAAGAGCTCTGATAATCAGCTCCTGCTACAGGATAGTTGGTGATCACCCAGAGCTATTTATTTGGAGGCTCCAGGAGACCCGAGATGCATCCTGCAACATCCTTGAAAGAATGGAAGGAGGAGACGCCCATCTGCAGAGAAGATTCATAAGTAGAGCACTCCACGCCACCGAGGGTGGTGCCCATCCTCCACTGGAGGCACAAGCCACCTCAGGAGCTGTTCCACGGCTGGAATGGAAAGCTCCACTTCCCAAAACGGAGGAGAAAGAGAAGGCTGGGCACCAACTTCAGCTACTGATTAGTAAATTTGGTGGGCTAAAGTATAATTCTAAGAACAGCTAAAGTTTGAATCTATCCAAGTCAGAAAGACGCCGGTAGCCGCCATCTTAACTCCTGCCTGGCATGAGGGGAAGTGGGGCTGACTGAAAATCACAGTGCTGGTAGGGACCAGCTTTTCTTTCCATCTAGGTCAGATTGCCACTCTAGCCTAAGCCCCAGGCCCACCTCGGGCAGGGAGGAAGCTGGGGGTTGCTGCGCCAGCCTCTCTGGGAAATTACAGGCCATGCCGTGGAGGCCAGTGATCATCCTACTTTGGCAGTGCAAGCCACCCCAGGAGCTATTCTGTGGCAGGATTTGGAAGCTCCATTTCCCAAAAACAGCTGGCCACCGATTTCAGCTACTGATTAGTAAGTTCAACTGGCTAAAGTATAACCCTAAGAACAGCTAAAGTTTGAGCCTGACCAAATCAGAAGGAGGTCAGTAGCCACCATTTTTACTCCACCCCCAGCATGAGGGGAAGCCGGGCTGACTGAAAATCACAGTGATGGTAGAGACCCGTTTCTTTCACTCAGATTGCCTTGCAACCCTAGCCTAGGCTTCAGCCCCACCTCTAGCAAGGAGGAAGATGGCAGGCCCTGCACCAGCCTATCCAGGTATCTGCAGGTACATTTAGTTGGCACAGACTGAATAATCGGAAGTCTACTGGGGCAACTGTGGTCATCTTGGACCTGCACTGCATAGATTTTTGCCCATACCTGCAGCAACATCCCTGCCCTAGGCAAGGGAGAAAGGGGCGTGAAGCTTCATCAGTCTTTGGGCAACTACAGTCTAGGTCTGCGTGACTTGGATTATTCCACACAGCTGTGGCTCTGTCCCTACCCCTGGCAGAGGAGAAAGTTGGGAGAAACTTCATTGGTCCTTGGGGCAATGAGGGGAGCTTGAGCCTCCACAGCTTATAGCACCAACTACATCCTTGGCTCCTACTACACAACCAGCAAGGGAGAAGGGCAGAAAGCCCTAAACTAAAGAGAAAAA